>CBVK0101021028.1:0-10053 GCA_900067695.1 Picea abies
CAAAATGGCCAGAAAACTGTTTTGAGCCATTTGGAAAAGGTGGGTGGCCACCGATATCCACCTGGATCATCATTATCCTTGATTTGGATGCAATGAATCCTAGAGGTTTTCCTTCGTCTACAAAAAATGAATTCTTACGATTAAGAGAAATTCCATACCTACTACATCTGTCAAGAATCTATTTGAGGTGGTTGAAATGATCTCTTTTATTTTTAGAGAAAACAATAACATCATCTAGGTATACTACAACAGATTTACCAATCAGTCCTCTGAAGGAAATATCCATTTCTCTCTGAAAAGTAGCACTAACATTTATCAATCCAAATGACATTTTTCTATAAGCATATGTTCTCCATTTGGTTTGGAAGGTAGTCTTCAGTTGGTCATGAGATACCAAGATTTGATTGTATCCTGAGAAAACATCTAATAGTGAGAGAATCTCAGATCTAGAAATACACTGTAAAATATGCTCCATAGGAGGAACATGGTAGTTATCTCTTTTAGATGCTATTCAGATTCCTGAAATCCACACACAATCTGATATCTCCATTATTTTTTCTCACGGGGACTAAATTGGATATCCATTGTGTATGCCTTATAGGGAAAATAATCTTGGAAACAAGTAACTTATTTAATTCTCCTTTCACGAAAGGTTATAAATTGGATGCATTTTCCTCAATTTCTACCGAAAGGGTTTTGTATTAGGATTCATTGGGATCACATGTTGGATGACCTTAGTGTCAAAATTCTTAAGATCATCATATGTCCAAGAAAATATGTCTATGTATTATTTGAATAATTTGATAAAGGCAAGTTTTTCTGGCAGAGGGAAATCGGTCCCAAGGCTAATAGTTTGAGGATTCTTATCTGTTCCCAAGTTAATAAACTCATACTGCATGGATGAACTGTTGGTTTTACAATTGGTCACTTTCTTGAATTTATCTTGAAGATGATATAAATTTTCCAATCTCACCACAATCATGGGGATAGGGTTCTTTGTTGTTTCTTTTTCTTCAATTTTTTTATCTGTAGGATGTTCTGTTTGACTATTTAAGGCTTGATAATTTTGTACTTCATCAATGGTAGAATCTTTAAAATTATTTTTGATTGTGAGGAAATCAATGATTTGTTGATCATCATCAAACACTCTCCAATTGGTTATGTTGTCAGATACCGAGGGCTTGTATAGTATTTCCACACAAAACATGTTATACATTAATCCTTTTGATGGAATCAACCTAGAAGCTACACTAGCTAATAGATCCGCATCAAAAGTTAGAGACCGAGGATTGGGAGAATTTAGATACTGGGGATTGGGACCAATGTTAAAAGCATCAAAACTCTTTATCAAATCCCATACATATTGCTGGTAATGTTTTAGGTGACTAGAAATATATTGAATAGTATTACATACTTTCCTTATGACTATTTAAGAATTGCCACAAACCTTTAATATTTTTACATGTAGGTCCATTGCTTTTCTCAATCCCTAAATCAAGACTTCATACTCGAAAATATTGTTAGTACATTCAAATTCCAATCTACATGCTATCAATATTTTCTTACCTTTAGGGTCTTTGATGATAAAACCAAAACCTACACCTTCATTAGACTTAGATTCATCAAAAAATAAAGTCCAAATTTTAGTATCTGTATTTAAGTTAGTATGTACATCTAAGTTAGTGCCTTTCCAATATACTATGTTACAATCCGGCTCAACAATCTGAGTGCAATTAAGGTTTTCAGATTGTTTGTTTTATCTCGCATATGAAGATAAATTAGCTGTAAAATCTCCAAAGAAATTATATGAGCAATAGTTCCCTAATATTGAATTATTGAACATTGCATGCTCATTAGGGTCATTAAGATAAATGAAAGTATGCTTCATAAATATTTCCCAATCAACCTTGATATTATTTTGTTGTCCATTATTAGGTAGCCACATATGTGACCAATCAATAGAAAAATATCCATTTAATTTCTCTGAGCAATATTTGCTTAGCATTCAATTTATGACATACTCTATAGGGAATAGCATTGGATGAGGTGCTTGAATCAACCATACAATTGTGTACATTTTCGTTAAAAAATTCAAAGGACAATAGGAAAGGGGGAGAGCTAGATTTTGACCTCTTACCAATCAAAGAAGCATTAACATCAAATTGCTTCTTAGCAACGTTTTTCTTGGAATCTACACTCTGGACAACTTTTTCATTTTCTTTGCTTCCCTCAACATTATTGTCTTTGAATTTACCTAAAGATGATCCTTGCAGATCCTTAATAAAATTTCCATGTATTTGTGGTAACTTCAAAATCTTAAACAAATAAATATCAACTTTAATTTTCTTTAAATATTCTACGAAATCATACTCCAGGTTATTCATAATAGAGGAAGATGAAGAATTTGTGGTAGTGGAAGTAGATTTGTAAGTATTGATGATTTCTTCCTATTATCAGAAGTGGGAGGAGAATATGATGTTGTAGGTAATCCTTTGCTCTTGGTATTGTAAGAATTTTGATATAAATGTACTTCTTCAGTATTATCATCGTCATATTCTTCTAATAAGTTGTAATAAGCGTCCCAAAATGAATTAAATTATTGTCTAGAGGTCTCTTTTGCATCCCCAGATTGATCTTCCTTTCTTATTTATTATTTCCTCTTCCCCTTCTTCTTCATATTTCCCACCCAAAGAGGATTCACCACCAGAAGACAAATATTTAAACATATTGATGAAATATCCCATGTTAATCCCCTTAGTAAGTGTAGTCTTATTTGTGGGAGGGGTTGTCTTTTTAAAGGGAGTTTTGAAAAAAAATCTGGCGGATGTACCTTCTCCATATTTTTTTTCTTCGAATCAACAATCTCACTTGTAAGTTTATTTACAATCCTCTATAGGCTATCCATATCCATGTAATATTTATCCTTTTTATTAGAAGGGGTTTTAGTTGGAGGAAAATTCTTTTTGTTGGATTTATCTTGGTCAATGTCTAACCCACAGTTACCTTTTAGACTGAGCATGTCTTTCTCCACTTTTATTGCCTCTTTAAATGTATCTTCAAGGGTATGTTTCTCATCTCTCTTAAAAATCATGGCCATGGAGATCGGTAGAGATGAAGTATATATTTTGATGGACACATATTTAGTAGGTTTAGAAGTATCTGGAATTTTATTTATCAATGATAAAAAACTTTGATTAAAATATTTAACTTTTTCCTTAGTGTGCATTTTTATTTTGGATAATTATAAAACTATTGCTACTGGGATTTTATCATCTCCAAACTTCTATGAGAAAGTAGTTTCAAACTAATTCCAGTTTTTAATTTATCATTGTCTGAGTGAAAAGTACCAAGTTGAAGCCCTTCCTTCAAAAGTATAAGGGAAAGGTATACACACTACATTTTCATGTTCTACATTCATCAATATGACAACAAGCATAAATTTATTAATATGATCATCAATAGATTCCTTCTTATACAAATAAAATTTTGGTAGAAATTTTATTGTATTCTTGGGTAGAGGATGTGTATTCCCTCGAACTACAACTGCATCTAGGGAAATCCAAACTTGATTAGCATTTAGGTTTGCATTAGGTTTAGACATATCTCCTTTAGGATTTATTGAATGGTCACCTAAAGGTTCTTCTTTTGATGATTATCCTTCAGAGGGATATTTGTGGATAACTGGAGGAGAATCTGGGGGAAGTGGTGTTTGACCACCGTAGAGAGATAAGTACTCTTCAAAGGTTAGCTCAAAAGTGTTAGTTAATCCCCTAAGGAAGTTTGAAATGTGATAATTCAGGGTTGCAATTATCGGGCTTGTTGAGTCGGTTGGAAGGTTGGTGCCGATTGGTATTTCAAGCTCAGATGGTCTATGCCTTTCAAGCTCAACATGTGGTTGAAATACACTCCAATGACTAAAGAGTTTAGCACATGACTAGGGATTGTTGTCATCTGTGGTTCTAGGATCCATTCAAGGCAAGGAGTATGAGATTCAATATTCTGAGAGAGGTTCTTTTCAAATTAGAATGGGGAGGGTGAGGTTTGCACAATTCTTTACTATCCATTCATTTTGATCACGAACCTCTTAGCATCAAGTCTATTAATGGGCCAACTTGGCCTAAGTCCATTAGTAAGGGAAAGTTCCCAATGACGAATCCCAATTAGACTCAATCTCATTTGGTATGGAAAGTTTCGACCAATATGTGGGCCTAGTTTCCACTGAGAATTTTGTTATAGAGGAGAAAAAATTGTCCTTCAAATAATTCTTTATATTTCTAAATCTAACTAACTAAAACAAACTCAAAACTATAAATTCTAACCTATCCTAATTAGGAGATTTCCTAAAATGTTAGACACAGTATCAAACAATATTGTTTATTACAAAAAAGTTCATGTTAACAACAATATGTTAAAAAAATTATGAAACTAATGTAAGTCAAAAAGAATTATTAACTACACTTGCAACACTACCAATGTATCCATAAGTAAAAATAAATGTACAAGTTGCTTAAACAATAAACATAGAAATAATTCACATGCAATATTATTCAAGAAATCAATAACATCAATTGGAAATGTAGAGAAATCCCATAACACAATTGAACATCATTCTCCTTGCCAAAATTTCCTTCTGTCCTTTATTTCATGAGATAATAGTATCACCAATGTTACAATGGGAAAAATCCCCTTTCTCATACAATGGTCTTTCTTTTATAGAATAATAAAGACCTTTCAAATTTCGTAACTACTAATTGTTACAGTTACATTATTTCAACTCACTTCTTTGTCCTATTATACAATTTGGACTTCCTTTACATATTCATTAATGAATATACACTAATTATTTAAAATATTGAAGAAACTTTTGTGACTAAACTCTCTCTGTAGGAAGTGCATAAGTCATAATTATTAGAGAATTCTTCGACCTTGCTCAACCACATTTTCTCAATTTGTAATTCCCCATCATATATCCTTTTAGCAACATCTTGTTTCAAGTCTCTTTGCATTCTTTTCATGTAAGCATCAATCATGGTGGTAAGCTTCACTAGTTTTATTAGGTAGATGTTTAACATCTCTTTGTTTATTCCATTTAACTTCTCAATGACTTGTTTGATTTCTGTTAATGTTTTATGCTGATATTATATTTCTTTGCATTTCATAAAGATACAAAATAATAAGAATGCTCTTCGCAGTTACATTATTTCAACAATTTCATCTATACTTTGTTCTACATCTATTATTCGTAGCTTGCTAGGAACTGCTTGGCTTAATTCATCCACGACTGACATTCCAAATTTCTCAGATTTCATCTGTTGAATTCCATAACATGAAACAAACCTTTTGGTGATCTTCATTGTTTCTTCTACATCCTCACGGGATGCCTTCCAAGAATCTAGAAGTACTTGTGTCTTTCCCTTCTCCCTTTTATTAAACCTGGGAAAATATGAAAGAGTATCTCTATACCTTTCTTGCCAATCTAGAACCACTTGAAAATCATCCTTGAGAACTTGTCTTTTATGCTTTTGTTCCTCCACTTGGTCTGAGAGTTTGATTAATCCATCAAAAAAGTCTTGTATTTCATTCAACTCAATAAAGAATTTTATTTGATTTTATATCAGACCCTCATTGGCTATAATGGATTCTTCCTTTACAACCTCTAAGATATTTGTTATTTTGTCACTCTCTTTTATTGTTACCTTGATTTTATGTATTTTTTCTCCATGTTCTATAATCTTTAATCTCTGCTTTTGAAAAAGAGTTACCTTTTCCTAGTGCTTTGTTCTCAGATGACTCGTTTCCATCAAATGTGTCTTGTTCAATGACTCTACCTTAGCTTTGTGCACTTGGTCGATCTCATTGGTCTAGTGTTTGAAGTCATATTCCAATTGAAATATCTGTTGTTTCAACTAATCTTCTAGGAATGATATTTTTACCTTGTAGTTGTTTAATGTGGCATAGAGTTTATTGACAGTAACTGAATATTCCCTTGCAAAGGAACTTAGAGCAAAGGTTTCATTTTCAACATTATTTTTTGGATCTTTCCCAAGGTTCCATGAAATTATCTGATCAAGTGTCTTCTACCCTTTTCCTTTTTTATGATCTCTTAGCAATTACTCTTTTTGATTTTATGAAAAATATTCTCCTAGAGACACCACAAACGCATCACAATCCATTAACTACAAGGAGGAGTAAAAGGAACCAATTGGTATTATATTTCGTGGGGTACCAGGGTTGATAGGAGAATCAAGAAATGTGATTCCATTTGCAATGCTAGGGATATCCCCTTTAACTTTATCCTCTTCTAGTTTCCTCTTCTTATGTTTCTCTGCTTTAATTATCTCCTCCTCTTTCTTCTTCTTCTCTTCCTCAACTTTCTTCTTTTCTTCCTCTTTCCTCTTGTTTTTCTCTTCTGCAACCTTTCAATATGATTCCTCTTTATTCATCTTATCTTCAATTATCTTCTTTTCTTCTACTTTATTGTTGTCTTCCTCTACTTTATTTCCAACTTCTTCTTCTTCTTCCTACTTCTCAGTCTCTTCCTCTTTTTTTCGTTCCTTTTTCCTCAATTTATCCTCCGTCTCTAAATATTTACTTTCTTGCTCATTTTCCTTTTCTAACTAAGCCCACTTATTGGCATCATATTGTTCTTTCTCAGTGCTGAACAAGTGCTCTCTCTGTTTTTTCATCATTTTTTTCTCTCTGCTTGGTCAACCCGTAACTTTTATTGTTCTTGGTTTTCTTGCATGTTAGCCAAGACATATTCATAAGATGTAACTCACTGGAAAACGACATCTAGGACATCTAGACCATGTTGTAAAGTAGGTTTCAATCCCAAGGCTCTAATATGTTCTCCTACCACACCTTTGAAATTATGATCTCTGGGACAACCTATACATAGGCACAATTCCTTGAGAGCCACTGCCTCCTTTCTAGCATGGAGGAAATTGAATAGTATAAATACTCCCACTTTGAGGGGAAACTTTGGCCATATCCTCTTAGAACTTGTAGATAGAAATGAAGTAATCCATGCTTCAACTGTTTGAAATGCAATCTCTCTCATGATCAATCTTTCTGGGACATATTTGGGTAGTAGATGCAGGGCAAAAGTGCACCCAAATACCCTGATATAGGAATAGTGTTTTTCCATATACCAGTCTCCAATATCCTTGAGGGATTCAATGGCTCCCTGTGACAATGTTTGTAGTGGTTGATTTCATATGATAAAGAACAGGGATGCCATAAAGTTATCACATATATCATAGAAATGTTTCATATAGTTACTCTCCCATAATTCAAAACAATATATATGCATAGGGGGTAAATTAGGGTTCTAGTCCCAACCCATTGCAGAAAAAGGAATTGAAGAACATATAGTATCAAGTAAGTATAAAGACATATAAAACCCTAGTTTCTTGGCCTTGGAGCCTCTCTATAAGCCACATAGTGTGCAATAGGTACCCATTCCAACTTGAAATGCATAGACCCTTCTTCTCCATATAGTCTACAAATTAATGTTCTCAGCATCTGGTAGGGTTCCTTGAAATAATGGATAGGATATATTCTACTATCATTTACAATAAAGGACTTGTATTCATCCCATTACTCTCTAACTATCTCAGTCATCTTGGGATTTTCCCTCTTGAAGGAATCAATAAATTGCTTGTTTAAATACACTTTGGGTCTCTACAGTTGGTACCTTTTATGTATGTCATCTGGTAGCAGTGAGGTGATAGAGGCTCCTACTTCATTAAATATCGTAGATGTACTTGAATCTAGATGGGAATAAACCCATCTGATTGCATCGTTGTAGGGAAAGATGGCGTGTTTGATAGCAATGGAATATAACCCACCTTTTCTGACATTCTTATACACATATAAGTATTTGTCTTCTTTTGAAAAATATTCCTCGACAAATATTTTGTATATTTCATCCCATGTGGGGCGTCTTTGAAGATCATTTTTGCGATTAGTACTTTTCAGCAACAGGTTGTCTAGATTATTTCCTTGAGAAGAAAAATTCTCTGTGGGTGGTTTTCCCTTTCTCATTTGTGCTCTTGACATCCTGTGTTGTTGAAAACCTATAGAATTCAAAACAATATAAGGGTTTGTTAATATTACTTGAATATCATTGTAAATTGATTGAGTATCAGAAACAAGAATTCACAATTAGCCTAGGATACTTTTTGATAACTACTTTTACACTCTTTAGCTCGAAACATAACTATACAATGCTTAAATTACATTAATAGTACTTGTTCACCTACCTTTTTCTTGTAATTAATGGATTCAAATTCCAACTCATAGTAGGTGGGGAAAGTATAGAGAAATCAATGCCTTTGGAAGAACAGTCTTGCCAAAAGATGGATTTTTGGAGGAACAATCTTACAAGAAAATGAAATTTTGGAAGAATAATCTTATGAGAAGATACTCTTCAGGAAAACTATTTTGGAAAAAAATATTTCGAAAGAATAGGATTGTGAGAATATTTTTGGAAGATTTCATTTGGAAAGAAGTGTTTTGGGAAAAATCCTTTCAAGAAAAATGCCTTTGGAAAAGTGAAGAGTGACCATTTGAAAGAATACCCAAAAAATATTCCTCGAAAGAATATTCAGAGGTGACTCATTGGGAAGATCACTAAATAGATGCTTAACAAGGGAAATGAATGGATAGAGGTTAATAAACTATAATCAAATAGACTATATCACCCATTTGTAATAAAACATGATGAAGAGTTCCCAAAGTAATATAATATGAAACATTAATTCGTGAAAATTTCTATTTGGAAAACACTCATAGGGGAAATGCCTTTGGAATGAAAAGCTTGTGGGAAGATGGGGTTTCAGGAATAAACCATTGGGGGGAAATTTTCCAAAACGATTTTCGGGAAGACCTATTTGGGAAACACCTTGGTAACCTCTCTTTCCTAAGAGTCGAGCCTGCAAGGATTTATTTGATAGAATTGAAGATTTTCCAGGTCTTAAAAAGTTGCCAATTAGGTATGTCTTTGACCTCAAGTTGGATCTAAGTTTCAACTATCAAACAAGGGTTTGTTGTTTTTTTATAACAACAAATTGTTCAATAACTTCTTTGTTGTTTTTTTACGGTTACATATGCCATTAAGGTGCTCTAGCATGTAGTTTTTGTCACAAGATATTAGAACATGCGCACCATAAGCTATGTAACACACATAGAGATATTTTAGAGCTGAAATAATGTTGTTCTAAACACTAGAATACATGAAAATGAACACAGGTACTTTTGGTCAACATGACCTTGGATAAAAACACCTCGGGGAAAACTAGTTTGGAATCTGAGTGTATAAATGTGGAGAATAGAAGGTGGAATACAAGAATTACAATAAACAAATGAACCTGATACAATAGCAGCTTGAACTAAGATGAAACACAAGCCCAAATGGTAGAGATGCACCCTAGGATGGTGCGCCCTTCTCACAAGTTGCCAAAACCACTAAAATGAAGTGCTCTTCCCACTGGAAGCTCTGATGGAGAAACCCTTGCACCAAACTCTAAATATATGTTGTAGCTCTCCACTGAAACTGTCCTCATTGCAATCTAAGCATTGTAAGTCCTCCTTGCTAGTTGTGTGCCCTCCTCCTATCAAGAACAAGCTCCACAAATAAGTGAAAGACTAAGACTCTTGGATACCTCCATGAATGGGGGAACCCAATATTTCCTTACTCAATTCCTCCAACCTCATCCTCATGCTTCTCTCCCAACTCTCTTGGTGAACATAACAAGGAATAATAATCCTCTCCTTTGCCCTTGCGCCCTCCTTAAGGAAGCATAAGGAAAAGTGTGGATGAGATCATCTCATCTCATCTCATCCCTAATCAATAGTTGAGATCATCTCAAAAGAATCTCAACTCAAAACCCACTTTACTTAAGTTTCCATAGTTTCACTTTATGTGCCTCAATTCACCCACAAAGTGAATTAATTGTCATTTTAGGCTAAAATGACCAAATTTCACTTTTGACTTAAATCTACTAAGTCAAAGTGAAATTAGACATAAAGTACATGGTACATGGTACAAAG
>CBVK0101021029.1:0-10053 GCA_900067695.1 Picea abies
AGTTAAGTGTGTTGTTACTTCTACACACGCGCACACACCTTAAAAAAAAAATTTGCACCTGTTACTAGAATGGTTGTCATAACAAGGAGGTCGTTACACTTCATTCTCGGGGTTGGTTATAGTTCCTATTCAATTTGTAGGAAGAAGATTTATCCATTCTTAAAGGATCATGGTTCAGGGATAATTCATTCATATCCATGAAGCCATGGTGTTCTTTATTTGATTCTAAGGATGAATTTATGAAGAAAACTCAAGTCTAGGTGAAGTTATCCACCTTACCCATGGAGATTTTGATAGTACATGACCTAATAGTTATTGGAAATTCGCTTGGTGCGACACTTCTAATTGATAATAGGTTTTTGACTAGTAATGTTAGGTCTATGGAGAGATTGATAATAGAGATAGATGTCAACCTTAGTATTTATGAGTGGTTGAAAGTATTCCCAAATTATTGCAGATAAGAAAATCTCATTTAGATGAAAAAGGTGTCATGCATATGGTCACATGCACAAGGACTATGAAAAGGTTTTTTTCAAAAATGTTTGGCAAGTCATTTTGATGCAAAAGGTGTCATGCATATGGTCACGTGCACAAGGACTATGAAATGGTTCTCTTCAAAAAGTGTGGCTAAAGAAGGAGATATGAGTTGAAAATTATGACAGGGAGTGTAATCATGTGGAACAGATATAATGGGAATATGCTAAGAGTCTAATCATGTGGACTAGATATAAAGGGAAGATTCTAAGGAACAAATCTTGGAAGTTTGTCGCTCAATTGGTGTTTTAAAGGGAAATTTTTAAGAGACTGGGGACAAGATGGAGGTCAACCTACAGGTTGGGGACCTTCATATACCGTTGATTATAGGATAATGATTAGTGTTGGGGGGAGATTAAGAACTATATTAGGAGGCTGGATTGGATTGGTATTCTCTATCTTTTACAAAGAAGAAATATTACAAGAAATATCAAATAGGATCTCGATATTTCCAATAATTCTACTACACTACCTCATAATCTACATGTTCAGCTCTTTGCTATTCAAAATATGGAAGAAGTAGACAAATTTCTTATGGAATAAAATAATAATTCTATATGTAGAGAGGATGGTATCTCTATCAAGTGATTTGAATTTTTCTACATGTTTTGTGAGAAAGGATACCATTGATGGTATATTTATTAGGTGATTTGAATTTTTATGGAGGGTTTTTGAGAAAGGATACCATTGATATCGAGTCTTGTGATTCAATTCATTTTATTGAAAGGTAAAATTATATTTATGGAAGAAATACTCAGGCCATGAAACCCCTTTATGAAGGGTGGTGGAATTATCTCCTACATTTAAAGAGGGGACCATCCCCACCAATTCTACTAGATTCTACGGGTCTTAGTTCAAACTATTCAAAATATCTAGGACATATGATTTTAGGGAGGAAGTCATCTTTGAAATTGTCTCATAAGAATGAAGTTAAAGAGTGAATCAAGGTAAAGAGAGGTTGTTGTTGTTGTTGTTGTTGTTGTTATTTATGTTATGAATTTTTAATTTGTTTTCATTTTGGTTTATTAATGTTATGTTACTTTACATATCTTATTAGATTTGGTTAGAAATTACTTTTAGTTAGAAGAATATAAGATTGAATTCATCATATGGAAAATGTTCGTTCTTAATTTCATTTTAATGGCATGCCCTCTAGCTATGGCCTAGCCACATTAATCTTGATATATGAACTTAAAATGAAACAATATATTACTGATGAAAATGGACAATGTAAATTTATAATCTTAATTAGGAGATTCGAATCATTGATTGACATGAAACAAAGATAAAACATAAACAACAATGTAATAGCCGACTAACTACATGTACAAAATGAAAGTAGCTTTGAGAAATTGAAAGTATTTACAAGTTGTCAAGTGATACCCTATTTCATACAAATTTGTTAGAAATGTAAAAAATAAGTAAGAACAAACATTACAATTAAGATAATAGTCCTTTGTGTATTAACATTAATAATAAACAAAATCTTTTATTAACACATAGATATATCCTACAATACCAAGAACATAACCCACATAACCATTTGCATAAATGCAATGGTTCTATTTATAAAAATTGTGTATGACCCTAAATGTTAGCTCCCTAACTCTTCACATCTGCTCTCTCATCTCACACAAATTTTCTTTTATTCTCATGTTGACCATGGGGATAATATTTAACCAAATATTTCAATACTATAAATTTTTCCTACCTTACATAAAATTCCAAATTAACAAATTTTTCCTTTGTGAATACACTTTGAGAAAATGTCCCATAACATTAGGGAATAAATTTAAACATTTTTTTCGTTTGTGAATACATGTGGAGAAAATGTCCCATGACATTAGAGAATAACTTTACTTGCTTTCATTGTACTTCCCAATCCCTTTTAAATGTTCAATGCATGATCAATAAGGAAGTCATCTCCATGAAAATAAAGATATAAACAATAAAAGATTTAAATTTTCTTAACAAAGTATAAACCTGAAATATCATAACCATTCAACTTAATCATTTTGTCAACAACATTCACATTGAATATGGATTAAAATGGATTAAAATGATATATTTTGTGAATCAATGATACAGAACCCCCTCCTATCCTAAGGGTTGCACAGCCTCATGTTTTAGGATCGATCAACATACTGAGTCTGATTAACTCTCTGGTCTCTGCTAGGCCCCAAACCCACTTACATAGGTCCTTTCTCCAAATTCACAGGTCGTTTGAGACCCGCGGCTTCTCTCCTATGTGTTGTTCGAATCTGAATGCGAAACGGGCGCTAGCTCCTCTCTGTTGAGCCCTTTCTCCCTTGTGATCACTGGTGATGACCACGTGCTCGAGTGAAAGATGCATCACAATTTTGTGTTTCATGAATTCGGGAGCGCTGCTACCTCTATTCACCTGATAGAAAAAATCCCAATGACTCAAGATCTATAGCTCAGATCTCCCCTTGGTCAATGACTACGATCAAATCGACGTTTCATGCCTTGCAAATTTGGAGTCTTCTTGCCTTCATTCCCCCGATAGATGAATATGCGATGGCACTAGATCAATGGTCTAGGTCTCTCCTCAGAAGGTCACGGTGATTTCAGGACTTTGCGTTTCGTGAAGTCGAAAGACTTGTCACCTACAATACTACAATCCCCAAAATGTTGATATTTCACCCTGGACAATCAATGGTCCAGATCTCTCCTAGATCCAATGACTTAGAACAAGTCATGGATTCGGTCTTCTTGAATTCTTGGCATTCTACCCTTTGGCTCCTCCATAATGTGAGTCAGTGAAACAATGGTTGTTCACCACACATCCCTCTTGATGGACAGTTCGAATTCTCTAGCATTCAGGCCAAATGGTTGAGATCTTTTCCCCCTTGTGCTTACGCTATCTCACGAGTTAGAATATATTCTGGGTGTTCAAAAGTTTCAAACCTTTTCTCCTTCAACAAGTTTGATTCTTGGACGTCTTCAACACTTATGAGAAATGTTACTCTTCCTGAGCTTGGTCTCATGCAGATTTTGATTTCTCACGCACTCCTTGCATTCCATGGATTTCAATAACTCATATCCTCAGGATTTCTTGAAGAGAAACCCCTTTTCTATTCTTTCGACTTCTTGCAAAGTCCCTTTGACACTTAGTTGAATCTCGAATCTATGCACTCCTTGCACTAGATCTTCACACAAGATTTTGGGTTCTTGCGGATGACTATGCATGCCTTGCACTAGTTTCTTTTCACTCCTTACAAAGGGAAAGTTCTGTGTTACCTCTTCTGAGATTTGAAACCAAAACATATTCCGTTAATGCACTCCTTGCATCCTGTGTGCACACCTTGCACCACTCGACAGAAGAGAAACAATTGAAACTTATCCTAACATTCACAGTTCCACTTAGTCAAAATGAGATTCATTCATTCATGAAAACACGATACAGAGAATTGTAAACAATGTTCACACCATGCATTGGATCAATTTTCCTCTGTTTTATTCCAAAGTGAAAAATGGTTACAACTATAAATGAACGAAAAAAACTATTGAAGTCTTCTCCTAACTTCTATTCCAGCCAACTCCCAACTAGAAACTAGCCTCATTCGAGCGTACAAACCTCTATTTATCATAGAGGGCTCTTAGGGTTTTTCCTGGCTGCTTGTCTACTCTATAACTTAACCTAATGACTATCTAGATAAGTCACATTCTAGAGCCATAGTGGAATCTACCAATTCACTCATAATCATCCAAGCATACCTTCAAAATTTCCCAACCTGATTTCAAGCGTGCCCCAAAGATTAATTTCGGCGTTGAGTTAAGGAGGACTTCAAAATGTCTATTGTGACTACTAGCGTTGAGATCCCATACAGATTCCTTGACGTTGATAAGTCTTTCTCCATGTGATTTCCAACAATGCTCCTGCATCATACTCCCCTTGACAAAAATTCATGGACTCCTATCCATGAGCTCCTACATTGACTTTCCATGATTAAAATTCATGGACTCCTATCCATGAGCTCCTACATTGACTTTCCATGATTTTGGATAGCAACTTCGTTTTCCCAACTGGTGTCCTCTATTGGGTGTCCCTTCCACTTAACCATATATTCAAAATAGGTTTTCCTTGGTCTTTTTACCGATCCTCTAATTCTTGATCTTCTCTATTTGTGGCTTCTCTACTACAAGCATGTGTTACTCCCACTGGATCTTCTCTTGATCTTCTGACCCCTCGGTGTCATATTTCCTGTAAGGATACAGGTTTGAAACATTGAATATGGGTGATATTCCCACACATTATGGTAGCTCAATCTCATAGGCATTTGCATCAAACTTCCTCAAGATCTTACATGGTCCTATCTTTTTCATCTTTAACTTATTATATCTTCCCCTAGGGAACCTTTCCTTCCTGAGATGTGTCAGAACTTGATATCCTAATTCAGATTAAATTTCTCTGCGATGTTTATCAGCTCTGCGCTTGTACTCTTGGTTATAACTCTGTAACTTTCCTATGATCTGGCTATGGAGCCTTTTCATTTCTACAACAAAATATTCTTCTCCAGCATTCTTGATCTCACTCTGTTCCAAGTATCTCAACTCATATACTCCCCTGGGTTGCATTCCATACAATATTTGAAGTATCTCAACTCATATACTCCCCTGGGTTGCATTCCATACAATATTTGAAATGGGATATTTCCAGTGTTCCTATTTGGTGAATCATTGTATACAAATTTTTCTTGTGGCAGAATCTGATTCCACTTATTATGGTGTTCAGTGACTAGACTCCTCAAAAAGTTTGACAAAATTTTGTTTACCACCTCAGTCTGTCCATCTATCTGAGGATGATAATTTGAGTTGAAGGACAATTGTGTCCCCAACTTCCTCACATTGTTCTCCAAGAGTGACCAACAATTGTTTTGTCTCTATCTGAGACAATGCTTCTAGGTAGGCCGTGAAGTCTTACAACTTCCTTGAAAAATAGATTTGCAACATGTGTTGCGTCATTAGTATTCTAGCATGGGATAAAATGTGCCATCTTTGAAAATCCATCCACCACCACAAATATGGAATCAAATCCTCTTTGTGTTCTTGGGATGCCCAACACAAAATCCATGCTTATTGCATCCCAAGGCCTCTCTGGTATTGGCAATGGTTGATACAATCCAGTGTTTTTTTTCTTCCCTTTTGCATTTGGAAGATTCTACATATTTTCACAAACTTTATCACTTATGTTCTCATACCTCGCCAATAGTATGAATTGCTCAACTATGAAAATGTTTTATCATGGTCAAAATGTCCAGCCAATCCTCCACTATGCTTTTCTTTCAAAAGGTTATCCTTCATTGAGCATTTTTGTATGCAAAACTGATTCCCCTTGAACAACAATCCCTCTTGAATCATGTACTTTGTCCACTGGCTTCTGTCTCTCAGCATAGAGTTCATACATGCTTCATATGCTTCCTTCAAATCTGTATCATCACAATACATTTCCTTATGGTTTTTAAACCCCAAGGTCTTCACCTGGAATTCCTTCAAAATCAAACATCTCCCGCTCAATGCATTAACAACTTTGTTAGCATTCCCAACAATACGTTTTATGGAAAAAGTAAAGTTCTACATAAACTCAACCCATTTTGCATGCCTCTGATTCAATTTTTCCTACCTAGTTATGAATTGCAAAGCCTGGTTATCACTATACAAGACAAATTCAAGTGGGACAAGATAATGCCTCCACTTCTTCAAGGCTTGGATTATGGCATAAAACTCCTTATCATATGTAGAGTGTTTTCTCTTGGTCTCATTCAGCTTCTCACTAAAATATGCAACAAGTCTATTGTCCTGGCTCAAGACTGCTCCAATTGCAACTCCACTTGCATCACATATCACCTGAAATGTATTTTCAAAATTCGGTACGACCAGAATTGGTTGTTATGTTATTTTTTCCTCCATTATATTGAATCTCTTCTCGACTTCCTCTGTCCATTTAAAATACTTGTGCTTCTTTTTCACTATATCCATCATTGGTGCACAAATTCCATTGAAGTCTCTGACAAAATTCCTATATAAGCTTGCTAATCCATGGAAGCTCCTTACTTCAAAGATGCTCCTTGGTGACAACCATTCTTTGATTTCTTTCACCTTCTCTGGATCCATCTTCAGTTCATTTGAAGAAATTATGGCATAAAAATCCTTGTCATATGTGGAGTATTTTCTCTTGGTATAATTCATATTCTCATTTAAATATGCAATAGGTCTATTGTCCTGACTCAAGACTGCTCCTATTGCAACTCCACTTGCATCACATCTCACCTAAAATGTTTTCTCAAAATTCGGAAAGACCAAAATTGGTAGTTTTGTTATTTTCTCCTTCAGTATTGTAATATACCTCAAAAATTCCCCCAAAAAAATAAAAATTGCAAGGTAACTTAAGTTCTTCTCTTTATGCGATAACCCTTTTATATCAGTCTAGTAGTTCAAGGTAGGCTCCAGAATTTATCTGAGGTTTCAACCTTTTTATCTCTATTCATAAAAAGTATCTGAATAGTTTTAGGCTTAGAACCTACAATCCTATCCTTCCCCTAGACATGACATTTATGTGTTCGCACACGCATGAAAGAGCATTACAATTTTTAACATAATGTATTTACCTAGTATAAAAAAAAATCAACGGGTGAGAACTATACACCACTAGTGTTTAGTATTATTGTATAGCTAGGTGAAAATGATAGGGTTCCTTTAACCACTAAGAGTGATCAATAAAGAGGTAACCTCGTCCCTTTCATACCAACATTCGGGTAACAAGATCCCAACTATATTCTTATTGAAATAAGAGTTTAACTGCAAGTCAGTAGTTAAGAGAAAACAACCTAACTAGTCATGTCACAAAGGAGTTAAGTGAACTGCACAATTGATGTGTCACATGGGAGGGAAGGTATAAATGTCAGCGAGAGTTAAAGATCTTCATTTAGTCATTAAAGAAGGTCTTGTGGTACAAGTTTCGATGGTCCCTTTCTCGATCCCTCCTCGTGCCACTCATCCCCTCCATCATGTGGCCCAACCAACCCCTATACCTTTAGTAATAACTTAGCCTAGTAAGGCTCCTTTAGGGTTAGCCAAACTTTTCTTTGTCATTATGAGACCCTCCATCTAGTTCTGCATATCACTATCTTCAGCAGGTGGGGCAGGCATCTTGGATCGCTTTCTAGTGGTAGGTAGTGTAATTTGTCTTTCCTAGTAAGGATTTTAACTTGAGACAATCGTTTAACACTAGGGTAATTTTTTCAGAGAAAGAGAGGTTCTTTATATCCTATATGCATCTTTGAGTTAAGTTTTTCCTTTGACATTATTTCTGGCGATTCTTGGCTTCCTCCTCCTGAGGGAGTGGCGAAATTCGATCATATTCTTTCTCAGTCCATCTGAAGGTCTTGGTGCTCCACTGTAATCCTTTGTGTGTGGCTCTAGGCCTAGGGTCCTGTAACTTCTCAATACCGTGGGTTTCCCTCCCAACCCTCTAGTGGTGAACTCGAAGCTTGATAATAAACTTTCGAGTGACTATGTGAGACTTTACTTGGGAAGAAAACTCTTCCTGTGTATATATCATAAAACAATGTGGATTTTGGTCTTCTTGACTTTCAGAAGACATGTCTATGAGGTTTTATGTATATATTTTGTTCACGAAGGCTATTACATCCCACTCGGTACCCTTTTGTAAAGAACCCTGTGGTTTTCAAAAATTTCTTTAATAGAAAATAATGCAGCATAACGCTTGGCCTCTAAAGGGGATTATTTCCATTATAGGGGTTCTGCAATTAGTGTGAGTCCTTTAGATTCATTGTTAGGTTACCTCTGTAATTACGCCTGGTTGAAGGTACCTCAGCCTATTGATCCTGGATGTATTAAACACTTAGTTACAGTCTAAACATGTTTCATAGTGTCTTTAGTCTACCTTTATAACATGTGTGCATGGTTTATATGTTGAATAAACAGTATTGTTGGACATTCTTTCTATGAGAAAAAGGATTTATGATTTGGATATCATGTTAATGATGGGACCCCGTTGGTGTGAGGTAACCATCAGGAGTACCTAGACCATTTTCCTCGGCCCGGGACAATTACTCAACCAGAAACGTGAACAGAGCAAGGCTCTAGATTCCAGCCATAAGTTAAGTATGAATTTGGAAATTTTGTTTCCCTCATTTATGGTTTTGTTGTAGCTTCTCGTTAATTTAATCTCATGTGTTTTTACTAAAGATTACAATGATGAATCTATCTTTGCAAAGGGTTCAACTCCACGAGACTCTGGAGGCCAGTCCCTATCATCCGTGCGAAAGGTATTTTGGTTCCATGCACAATACCCCTCCGCCTAATCTTTTTTCGAGTATAATAGCACCGAGGGTCAAGGCTATGTCCCGTCCTTATTACTCTGAAGACTTTTTGTCCCAAAATCTATATTGGTTGGTTAAGGGTACACTCTAATTTATGTTAATACTTTGGTACCTAAAAAAGAATGCAAATCTTGTGCCTGGTTGGATTTGTGATATAATTTTTGATAGGATTTATTTCTCGAACAATCCTTCTCCTGTTTCCATGTGAAGTCAAAAATTACTAGAGTGGTGAATTCAAATCCACCTATGTTATGTCATAGTTTTTTTTTTATAGCTAAACAACCCTTCCTTTTGAAGTAATACAATCATCATATATTGAGTTTATTCACTTGTGGATATTTATGAAACTAACGAGTTCTGAACTGTCATTTTCTGTTTTTATCATCTTCCTTTATATTTTTGAAAATTGGTTTGTATTATAGAGTTTGAATTTGTTTCCTAAGTTATTCTAGTTATTTTCCAGAATTCTTCTTATTACTAGTTACAGTCGTTCCCAATATGATTTTCTACACATGGTAGTATAGTAATAAACCTAGTACAGTAATAAGTGCACCTAAGGGTTTGTTTTCCACAGGAATTGCGTGATTGTATTCTTGACTTCCAGGTTTCATTCATCCTTAAATGTATTTCCTAACTATATGCACGTACACTTATTTCTAATATAAAATTAGCATTGGTAGGAATTTAACCCGAGTCTCATTCCATCCATTCATAATTTGACTGGTGAACCAGTTACATGAATATTTCATGGAAATCCTATACTTGTAGGATTCCATCCTGATTTGAGAGTTTTTTTTTGCTCTACCAGTTGGAAATAATAACAAATAAAAATACATTTGTCCGTGTATGAATTATGATAGATCGAAGACATCCAGAATTCATATTTGTTTTCTAGGTGATTACTTTGTTCCTTTATACTAGATAACTCTGTCTTGCCCTGATTAACATAATACATAGTGGCTTCGCTATGCAATTTACTATTTACATTATGTTCCTACTACAGATATTATTCACGTGTTTTACTAGTCTAATCATCAAAATAAATAACATTGTTCCTATAACAAAAGCTTGTTGTTATACTCTAGGTGTAATATTTAATCAATAGAATCATTACTAATTTACTACTAATACCTTACTGATATATATATATATA
>CBVK0101021030.1:0-10052 GCA_900067695.1 Picea abies
CTAAGAAAATGATAAATAAATAAGTGCAAGACCTAACCAAGAGGATGGGAGGTCTCATCACGAGCCGGCCCATTATGTTCATAGGTATTTAGTGGTATGACATTGCCACCATCTGGTCACCAAACCAGGGCAGTGACCTTTGGTTGCATGGCCAAAAGAAGGGGGGTCTCATCACGAGCCAGCCCTCTCATTTCTGCGAAGATACTAGTGGGTAACGCTGTCATCTCTGGCCACCTAGCCAAGGCAGTGTCCTCTTCGTCAAGGCTTGTAGCAGGAATGCAAATAAAGAAAGATAAGGCAATAAGGGCTTGGAAAAAGTGCATCCATGACGGGTACGGCTCGCCTCCTACAAAGGCACCCACAGACGACACCAGCCCTAGATCTGACTATGACTAGACATCCCTAAAACCACAACACGTCACTGTACATGGTTTGAATAACCCTTTGCGGAAACTTTCCATTTCTTGTGGGTATTAGCCCAATAGGTTGCTCTTTTGACTTCCTTAGCTTTGTATAGTGGGTCTGTGTAGGGTCTTTGAGCTCTTAGAAGATTTGTTAGGGATGTTATGCATATATTTGATAATTTAATGATGAGATGTGATTTACATTGCTATGATGTTTTGGACTAATGAGCCCCTGGAGGGCGTAGCCTTTGATGTGCAGGACCATACCCGGCGGACAGGTACCAGAGGATCGGTGCACACGGGGAGATGATTAGTTCGGACCTCCATGGGGCTGAAGAGTCCATCAGATGGACGTTGGGATGGCAGAGGCAGGACAGGGTTTGTGACGAGCCCTTGCGTAGAGAAGAAGAGGGACGCCCTCATCAGGGCGTTTTGGCATAGATCATGGCTTATGGGGATCAGCCCCTGGCAGATGAGACATGGACCATGATGGACAGGACGCCACCAGTGATAGTTGGACGATTCTAGAGCATGTGGCAGCGTGCTAGGCCTCTTGGGCACGTGTGACAGGTTGCTGGAGCCCCAGGAGGGGCAACGTTTTGCTCATTGGATGGTTATCATGCCCTGAAAGGGCCAACGTCTCCCCTAAAGGGGCTTGACGCTTTCATTTTCTGCTTATTCTTGGCATTTTAGCATGTAAAAGTGACAAATGATTAAAAACTGTAATGTTAGCCTTGTCGACTATTTTGTTGACCTATTTTTGTAATTAACATATAAATAGAGGATGTTTTTCCCTCTTTTGGATCATAACATAACTTGCTCTCTTGTGAGAGATCATTCTTTAGCTCTTGTTCTTGGATTTTGTCTTTTGGAAGTGTGGCGCAACCTCTTGGAAGTGTTATTTTTTGGCAAAGTGGTGCTATATGCTATTGGAAGGTTTACAACTAGGGTGTGGATTGATGTTTCGTCATGATCTTGTAAGTGTTCTTCATCAAAGCTTCTTGAGTGAATAGTTGTTGTCTAACATTTGCATTCATTGTTATCTTGATTTTACTTGATCCTTGAAACCCTAGGGAGCCTACACACAAGTAGGTTGAGGCTTCATGTCCCCATAGCATAAGCTTATAGCCATTGGATTCTAGAGGGTTTAGCCTAGCCATAGCTACACTAACCTTCTTTTATCTTGAGCTAGTTCTTGGCATAAATTGAAGAAAGAAGGTGTCCTAGGCCTAATTGATTTTACACCTAGGGTTTTCCTTCTAGGGTTTTGAAAAAGCCTTGCCTTAGCAACACTTTTCAGCCATAGATTCATGTCTTTGAGCTAGCCGTTTTGCCAAGAAAGTCTTAAGGAGAGGATTAAAGCTCTAGGCCTAGCTTTAGCTACACCTAGGTAAGACTTTTCTTCTTAGGGTTAGGGTTTGTGGCTTTGCTTTAGCAACACAATTAAACCCTAGTTCTCTTGTCCTTAGGTTTGAACTCTTCCTAAACCATTAGTCATACTTCCTTTTGACTCCATTAACCCAAGGCACTAGTCTAGAAACCTTGCTTGAGCTTGTTATGCCTTTAACCTTTTCAAACTACTTCTAAATTTCAAACCCTAACTAACCTAGCGTCTAACCCTAGCTAGTTTTAGGACTAACCCTAGGAGACAACGTTTAGCCTTGATTAACATCTTGCTTGGATAGAAAGGTGCGGCCTAGTCTCCTTGTCATAGCCGTGGATTGGTTTTACTCTTTTGCTGGTTGAAATCTTCAAAACGTCCATCCTTGGCTAGCTAACCTGCAGACAACAAAAATTATATAGCTGTGACGTCATACCTTGTAAAAACTCTTGTTTAGACCTTAAATGTTTTGACTTTGTCACTTTCCTTGATTGGTGTAGAGCTATTGACTATTTATAAGATTGATTGGTGTGAAGTTGTGCTCTTTTCCTTTCAAAATTGAGTTGTTGATGAAGTTGACGTCATAGTGACTGCAACAAAACTTATATAGGGCTGACGTCATATTCTTTATTCTTTGCTTATACCTGCAACGTTGTGACATTTGGCAGCTCTATTGATTGACATTGAGTTAATAATTGTGTCTCTAAGCTAATTTAACAAAACGTTTTTGCTCTTTGTCATAATTTTGGCCTATTGATTCAAGTTAACGTCACACCTATTGCAGAAACAATATAGGTGACGCAACAACATTGTATATGAGCTAATGTGACATTGCATTAATGATATGATACAAAGTTTAATTGTGAATATTGAATGCTCCTTATATACTTATTGAAGAAGTGATTTTGTCTTTGCTTTCGATAATCATTGACTTCATCAATAATTATATCTATTTATTGCTCATATATACACTTGGAGATAATCATTGATTTTATGAAGTACTAACCCACTGCAAAGCATATTCTAGTTTTCTTTGTTTTGTCTCGCAAACAGGTGCATCGTCAGTGGAAGACTTCTTCTTGATTATCCAATACTTGGCTGCAATCTGTGAAAGGGAACCTTAGTCTTGGTCTTTTATCCTTTAGCCCTTCTTTAAACCCAGATTGCCTTAGGGACGTCTCCCTTGGACTAGCCATCCTAAATAGAAAGAGCCCCCCATCGAGGTGACAGTGGGTGGGGAAGCTCCTGTTACGCCGGTTCCAAGCCCTGACTCAAGCTCTTGGACCTTTCCTACAAACCGTGCGATAACATTTTCCAGACTAGCCAAGTTAGGAACATTACAAGCAGCCATGGAGGACTTTGCTTCCAAGTATGACAGGGAATTTTCTTTGGTTACCCTAGTTTCCAGTGTCAGTAGTGGAGGATTTGGAGGTGATATCAGATGGATTGTTGATAGTGGAGCCTCTTGCCACATGACGGGACTCTGACGAGTATTCCTAAATATCACAGAGACAGGTTCTGACAGACAGGTGATAAATGAAGGTGGTATGGCGCGAGATGTACGTGGAGTTGGAAGGGTTAGATTCCAACTCGAGTATGGAGGTTTCCTGGAGCTTGATGGAGTTCTCTTTGTTCTAGGGTTGAGGGTTAACTTTCTCTCAGTCTCAGCCTTGGAGGATGTAGGATATTGTACATTGTTCAAGAGGGAACATGTCTTTATCTACAAGGAGGGAGTGGACCCGGTGGAACTACAACTGATCGGTAATTGGGTGGATAGGTTGTATATGTTGCGAGGACAACCTTTAGTGTATGATTCAACGTCGGATGAGGAGCATGAGGAGGTTCCTGAGACTGCGATGGGCCCAAGGATTCAGTCTTTCATTCCAAGAGAAGAGAGTGAGTCTCTTCTGAGCATTGACAAAAGGCTCAACTGATGTGGTCGAACCAATGGTCAAGGTGGAGTGGATTCTCCAAGGAGCTCAGGGTTCCAGATAGCTGTCAGGAGAAGATCTTGTAGTTCAAGTTCTGTGCAAGTGTTGAGGATGGCTCCAGGTTTAGAGGGAGCTCCTACGGAGCACATTGTGATGGGACCAGATGATGGAGATGGTAGCGAGTACATCCCTCACTAAGAGGGAGTGTTATCTTTTTAGCTTGGGAGGTACTCCACATGTTTTGTCTTGTATGCGGATGTTACCTTTTTTATAAAGTTGTAAAGTGGTTATTTTATTAAAGTGACTTTTTAATAAAGTGTACTTTCTAATTTTAAAGTGACTTTATTTCATAAAGTGCACTTATGTAATAAAGTGAAATGTACTTTAATATTTTAAGTGATTCATTTTGGAGGGAATGAATCATGACCCTTGATCTTGCAAAAGGCAAGATTAGATCTTGGCCTTTGGATTTAAGGTTGGGGAAGGTGAAAAGACACTTTGGAGGGAAAAGGTCATCTTCAAATTTTATAAAAGAATGCATTGGGTAGTGTGCAAGACAAGAGGAGGAGATTAAGAGAGAATTTCTGAGAAAGCTTGAGAGAGGAAAGAGGGCATGCTTCCCAAGAGTTTTTGGGCACAAATCCGAAGAGGATTTTCTGTTTTGTGGGTGTTGAGTTTTCTGCTGTTAGAGAGTCCATATTGTACGGATCCGTACAGTACGGACAACAGGCTGGGAGGGCATGGAAATCGAGGCAGCTTGCTGCATGGATTTCGAGGCAGCCATTTCAACGTTTTTTGTTGGTGAAGGGGGTAGTTCTATTGCTGTCCATACAACAGACATTTTGGCATGAATTTCGAGGTGTTGGAAAGGGAAAATCCGTACAGTTGTACGGATTTTTTGGGCACAAAAATCGAGGCAGATTTTGGGACAGTTTTGGTGTTGTGAGGTATTTTTCTCTTGGATAGAAATTGTGTAATTGTTGCTGATATGTACTTTCCTGAAGCTGAATAATAAGATCTCTCTCTCTCTCATTGGGTTTCCCCACATTGGGGTTTTCCCTGGCATTTGCCTAAATTTCTGAGTTATTCTTGGGTGATTGAATGTTGTTCGTTGTGTTTATTTCCACTGCATAATTACTTAGCAATGTGTATTTCTGCTTATGGTAATTTCTGAATGTGGGTTTTAGACATTTCAGAGTTCATGTAAGACAGTTATCTCTAGGTTGCTAAGTGTATGATAGAATATTAGCTTGCTGATTTTTGTCATTAAATTTACAATAGAAGTAGGATGACGCCTAGGGTTTATGATTGTATAAACTTTAGGGTTTCCTTCCTAGAAGGTTAAGCCTAGGTTTATGATGGTATAATCCTAGGGTTTTGATCTTCAAGTCTTCTCTTGCTTTTAGCCTCCATTGAAGTTGTTGCATTGACTCCATATGCCCAAGGATTGAAGACGACACTAGTCTTCTTGTTGCAAGTGATAAAACCGTAGTTTAAGCTCTCCTCCTCTCTCAACACTTTGTGCTAGTTTGGGACATTTTGCATTTGCATCTTCATTTAATATCAGTTTTAGTCTAATGCCTTGCATTGGTTATTTAGAATAGTCTCTAACATAGTCATTGCTGCAATAATTGCATTTTCAGCCATTAGGGCTTGTCATATTGCAATCAATTAATATAGTTTCATTCTCTTTCTCTTCTGCAATCATTGGTTAATGGTTTGTAGGTTTTGGACTTGGTATTTGGCATATTTTCCATAGTCATCTTGGTAATTTTAGAGCTGATTTATTGTTGTTGTTATAAACTTGTTACATGCTCAAGTATCTTATCCATCATTCAAGTTAATCTGCAACTTTCATTTTTCTTTTGATAGCTAATGTTTTGGGGCACTTAATTTACTTTCTTAGCTTAATAAAAATCATTCATTGTCTTACTATCACCCCTCACACACACACAATCAACTTGCCTTGTCTAACTCACCTTGGCCTTGCCCTTGACTTAGACCTTGTAATATCTCGGATCTAGATATTTACTGTTGGTGTTTTATAATTCTCAGATCTAATAGTTATTTCCTTATGATGAATAACAAGATTCACTTTCATACATCAGTTATCATAGAATAACTATACATTGAAAAATCTCAACTATAACAATTCAGCGGAAATAATGAGATCTAGAAATATTAACCATGCACAGTAGACACAAGAACACAACACAAGAACACACAAGTTTATCTTGGGAAACCCAACCTTGGGAGAAAACCTAGCAACCTTTCTCTAGAAGAATTCAGTCCAAGATATTACGAGTTCATCACCATCAATAGAAAAAATACCATAGAGAAAACATCCTCTCCAAGGCTAGCATCACCAAGACCTAGCTCCTCAATAATATGACCAAGAATAACCAAGCAAGAAATTCTCCAAGTGTGGAGCAGTCTCCAAGATAACAAGTAACCCAGAAATAGCGAAACTGCCAAAACTGCAGCCGCAATTGGCTTGTGTGCACTGCAGAAGGAGTTGTCTGACTGTCAAAATGAAATGAGCCAGTCCTGTATTTATACTGATCAGGGAGCCAGTCTGGGGATGACTTCTTATTACTGGGTCTTCAATTTTATTATTATTTTTCCTGTGGGGCTGACTTCTCTTCCTGGGTCTTCAACTTCTTCCTAGGGCTTATGTAATGGTGTAGATGGGTCTTCTTGTACTTTCTTGTGGAGAATAATTGCCCGAAGTTGCAAATTTCCAACACTCCCTCTCAATGAGGGAGGTATTGTCCATACTTGGATTTCTTCTGTCATAGAAAGGTTATCTTCATGAGCCATGTTGATGTGCCATCTCCGCACATGCATTCCATCCCGGAATATGCATGTGATAGCATCTCGAGTCTATCCACTCCTTGATAGGAGAAGGCCTACACCTAGGCCATTCACCAATAGTAGAGCCCAGTGAGTGAATGAATCATTACCCTTTGTGATATCAACACTAGCATAGCCTTGTGCATGACGAATTTGGGATAATTTCTTCCTGATCCTTATCTGGGCCACTCACCACTAGCAAAGCCTCGTGGATGAGTGAATCGTTCTCCTTTGGTCATATCAGCGCTAGCATATCCCATTGCATGACCAATCTAGGAATAATGTCTGCCTGAACCTAGAGAACATCAACATACCTGGGCCATTCACCACTAGTAGAGCCCCATGAGTGAATGAGTCATTCTCACCTTGGTCATATCAACAATAGCATAGCTCTGTGCATGGACAATCTAGGGGAAATGTCTGCCCGATGCCGAAGCATCAACGTTCATCACTAGCCAAATCAACATGGCTAGTCTTGCGTATCATCCTCCTCAACCAAGTCAGCATGGCCACTCTGGGAGGATATTTACAATCTGCTCATCTATGGATAAGTACTAGAGCTTCACTGCTCCCTTCTATACCATGTCTCAGATGAAGTCCTGCAAGAAGCTTTTGAATTTGCACCACTTCATGACTTGCGACACTGGCTGTGACATACTCCGTCTCTACTGTATTGAGTGCAAAAGCCTGCTTCCAGCTTATCCCAGAAATTGTAACTGATTCCAAGCTAAAGCAACATCGTAAGGTGGTCAATCTGTCCAGTGCACTCCCTGCTCAATCGGAATCTGTATATCTCTGTAGCCTCACTTCATCACCTGAGACAAACCATATCCAACTATACCATGCTTCATTGCCACCCATTGGAACTGCCTTGTCTTCAACCAAAAACTGACTCAGGGTGCTCATTGTAAAGAAATATCTAGCCTAGCATTAACTAGATACATTAAGGGTCCAATCAACTACTTGTACGTCGTGGGATCCACCAAATCTGAATCTGAAGCAGAATCACTCAACTTCTTTAGATTTTTCATCATAGATGTAGTCATGGACTTGCATTCCATCATATCGAATCTCATTAGTATCCCCTGAATGAGGAAGATCTCATATGATCTCGTCACACCTCTAATCCCAAGAGTACATCTGGCCAGGATCCTCCATCTCGAACTCTGAGGCCAACTCCCTCTGTCACTGGAGTAAGTCCTGTTGTCCAGTCTACTCCCTCTGCGACTGAGGAAAAATCCATACCTAGTCGTCCTGACTGGTAGCCTCCTCTATCACTGTAGCAACATCACATCTCCAAGAAGCTTCTTTCCTCTGAAGCT
This sequence comes from Picea abies, assembly GCA_900067695.1. Classification (NCBI taxonomy): domain Eukaryota; kingdom Viridiplantae; phylum Streptophyta; class Pinopsida; order Pinales; family Pinaceae; genus Picea; species Picea abies. The sequence goes on from CBVK0101021030.1 coordinate 7,892, forward strand.
TTTGTCTAGCCTCCTCAACTAATGACACATGTCTGTCAGTCCTGGGAGATGTCTCTCTTCCACCTGGATCTGGGGGGGGAACTACCTTTGAATAATCAACTCTCTCTTGAGCCAACTGAACTGACTCTCTCTGAGATCAGGCTCACTCTGTAGATTCATGGTTAAAACCAAGCTCATCAAGTATCTGTTGATCCTGGAGTACCATGCTCCCTTTGAAACATGATTCCCTCTGAGTTTGTACCATGCTCCCTCTACATCTTTTGAAGTCTAATCTCCAATGAACTATCCTGGGAGGTTGCTCCTCCCTACTGGATCTTGAGGGTTGACTCTCTCTAAACTCTAGCTTCCTCTGAATTGGTACTAGGTGGGGTCATCTGCCTCACCACTGGTGGAGCCACCTGCTCCTCATGAATCTCCATGTGGAACACTCTGTATCCCACAAAAGTATCCTTCTTTTCGGAAGGTTCTAACTTTGTCTTCTTCTTCTTCGGTATATGGATCTATACTTTCATGTATACAATTCTATGTCTGGATAGCCTGCTCCATGTCTTAACCTAGAGACCATCTAATTTGTTGCCTCCTACAACCTTCACTATAGCTTCCTCTCAGAGCTATCACCTGTGACCTGATATGCAAACTTGAAGTCTTAATTGCTAGGGAGGGTGTGTTATTCCTCTGAATGCACTAGATCCAATGATCCCTTTGGATCATTGTTTGGACAAGGTCCCTTGTACATCCCCTGCAAACACCCTCATACTCTACTAAATGATATAATTTGGAACATTAGCAAGACACAAGGAACGACTATAACTACACGTTCTCATGCAATATGGGCTAGGGTTGAGCCAAGAGTTCGGCCTCCAAACACATTGAATAGACTGGACAAAGTTTGCCTAGAGTGCTAAGGCAAATGATCGAAATGACTAGCAAGGGCTAGGCCATTAGCCATTGAAACTTGGTGCAAAACCTCCATTGTTGGATCTAGATCAATGGTTGTCTATGCTTATTGAATTAGCATGCATGTATGGCATTCAATGTCAAGTATTAAGGCTAGTATTAGTTGGCCAAGTGGCAACCTCCATAGGCCTTAGACTCCCCATCAAATCCTGAGGAGATCAATTGTAAAGGTATTTGTCGCATCAACCAAATACTTATAATATTTTGCTTAGTCCTATAGTATACATCAGTGTTACAAAAATCGTTTTGGTGAAAAAATCGTCGGGGTCCAGAAAACATCATTTCGTAAAAATCGGCAAAACATCGACAAAATATCAGCAATATATCGGCAAACTTAAATGCACAAAAAAACCAAAAAAACCCTTCACGGACCCTTAAATGCACAAACTTTTTTACGCAGACGATTTTTTCCATTGACCCAAGATTTTTTCCCGATTTTTTCAGCGATTTTTTGGGAAAAAATCGCGATTTTGGCGATTTTTTGCTGATTTTTGTAACAGAGGTATACATAGGTTGACATTACTTGCCATGTTTGTGGGGCCAATACTTCAAGTCTTGGCAGTAGCCATATATAGCACATAAAGCACATGTCCATACTGTTACCTTCCTTATACACACTTGCAAACGTGAGCTAAGTCCTGCTCACTTAGTGTGTCCTTGGAGGCACAATGCCCAGGTTCAAAGCCGACGATGTCACTTTGACTTGAACCTCTTCCGTCTAGACTTACTCATAGGGAAGCCAAGGGGGGTAGACCCTAGTTTCTAGATGAGATTAAACTTGAAGTTCTAGGAGTTGGTTTTAATTTGTTACAAGTTTGGAGGGAGACTAACCTATGATGTAAAGGCAACAATGCAAAATGCAAGGTTTCTTATGTCAAGCAAGCCTTTCCCTAAGTCAACTAAGACTAGTGCCTAAGGTTGGGCAAAGGGGTCAACTAAAGTTAAGGGTGTTTGATTACAAGAGATTTACAAGTTACTTACAAAGATACAACAAGATTATAATAAAGAATGAAAGGATAGTACAACAATTATGAACAAGAGATACAAGATATACAAGATACAAAGATAACCAAGTGTTTAAATGTGTAGATACTCAAAGATATTTAGAACATAAAGATCATCCACATCAAGCCAAGCATGCCCCAATAGCACTTACTGTTGAAATAATGTAACTGCGAAGAGCATTCTTATTATTTTGTTATTG
>CBVK0101021031.1:0-10052 GCA_900067695.1 Picea abies
TTCCAACGTAGAATATTTCAGTGGTATCAGAGCATGTTCTTGGCCAGCTATGGGCGACATTGATGACTGAGGAAGGGCTGCAGAACATCACTTATAGGCACAGGAGGTATAGAAGCGTAGAGGGCAGAGAAGAAGACATGGAGGGCACTCCAAGAAACAATGCAAATCTACCAGAGGACAAAGAGGATGGTTTGATCAGAGGGCTTATGAAAGCCTTACAGGATATTGCAGAGGGCCAGAGCGAGACCCGACAGTTCATGGGCAGAATCACAGGTTATGCTCTAGGGAGCAAGCATGGTGAAGAAAGGGGGGAGAGCAACAAGAGAGGGCAGATGGAAGATGGGGAAAACACACACAGACCTCATGTTGAGGTGATCGCTTCCAGGACCAACCCTCAGAACCGCCCTCATGACTACAGTGAGATTCCTAGATCTACCATGCCTAAGTTCTTAGGACCACAGGAAACAGGTACAGGAGGGCAGGTAGAGCAGGACGAGCCCTTAGCAGCTTATTTCCAGGAGTATAAGGCCATGGATCCAGATTTGAGAGAAGCTATGACTTTTGTCGAGTTTTGTAGCTTCAAGGGGAGAAACAGGACGAGGTTCTTCAACAGGGGTCCCACGCAGAGCTACAAGTTACAGCGCACAGTGGGCAAGCTCACTTTACCATACTTCGATGGGACGTCGAAGTGCACTGCACGAGCTTGGGTGCAGAAGCTCGACACCTACTTCCAGCTGAACCCCATGGCAGAGACTAATGCCATTAAGTTGGCGACATTGCACTTGGAGGGTGAGGCACAGGACTAGTGGTACCACGGGATGACCACTCTGGGTCATGCCCATATTGTCACCTATGCTGAGTTCACAGGTAGACTGGTGCACCGATTTGACAGACGAGATCCTGAGATGTCTTTTAGAGACTTAGCACAGTTGAAACAGACTGGGTCGGCAGATGCATATATATCAGATTTCCAGAGGATATCAGTGATGGTCACCGATATCTCCGAGGCCCGTTTGGTGATGCTATTCACAGAGGGGCTAACCGAGCCACTTCGAGGATGGGTGAAGGCTTAGCAGGGCTAGAGACTTACAGGAGTCCGTACCTAAGCCCAAGTTCACCCCGAGACCGAACTTCCCCACGAAGTTCGATGATAGGACACCACCACAAAGGGATGGCACAAGACAGCAGCAGAGAGACTGGGCAGGACAGCCACAAAGGGATTGGACAAGCAAGAACAGGATGGATGATGCTACCAGGCAGGATCTAAGGAGGAGGAAGCTGTGTTTCAGTTGCCAGGAACCATGGGTACCAGGTCACAGGTGTGCAGGCAAGGCCAAGGCACACTACATAGAGGTGTTTTCTGATAGCGGGGATGATGAGGAAGAAGAGGAACAGGGACAGAAGGAGGATTCGCGGACAGCAGAGGCAGAGCAGGCATCGATGGAAACACGAGGGGTTATAGCATCACTCTCCGGCATACCCAGATTTCACACCTTTAGGATGAGGGGAGGAGTGCAGGGACATCGAGTGACAGTTTTGGTCGATGGTGGGGCATCCCACAACTTTATAGACTCTTCGTTAGTGGAACGAAAGAGCATTTCCGCTGAGTCTTTTGAGGGTTTCTCAGTGGTCATACCAGGGGAGAACACACTAGACTGCACCAAGTACGTTCCACGGATGACATTGAACCTGGGAAACTACATGCTCACCGATGACTTCTACGTGGTGAAGATACCTGACACCAATGTGGTGCTTGGGGTTCAGTGGCTATACTCCCTGGGGAGGTACTCCACTTACTACCAGACTATGGAGATGGAGTTCCAGGGTTAGGACGGCAGGAGAGTGGTTCTGCGGGGCATGAATACGTATCCTCCTAAGGTCGTAACCGTGAAGAAAATGGAGGCAGTGATGAGACGGGATGACATTGCACGGGTTGTGGAGTTTCATATCTCAGTACAGAGGTCCAAGGGCGGGGAGCCCAATTGTCCGAGGGAGATACATGACTTGTTTCGGGAGCATAATGTCTTTGGTAATGTACCTTCAGGTAGACCTCCCGACAGGGGATTCGAGTACATCAGTAAGTTAGAGGAGGGTATTCAAGCAGTGATTACCACTCCATATAGGCACCCTAGGGCCTATAGAGACGAGTTAGAGAGGCATCTCCAGGAGTGCGTAGTTCGCCAGGGGAATGAGGTGGAGCACACACATTCAACCGGATCATTACAGCCTTTTCACGATCAGGGGTGGGAAGGCATCCCCAAGGATTTCATCACCAGGTTACTGAAGATGCAAGGGAAGGATTGCATCTATGTCATGGTGGACCGACTCACCAAGCTTGCCCACTTCTCCACCATTCCTTTAGACTACTCAACAGCGCAGGTGATCGAGTTATCTTTTAGGGAGATGTTCCATTTACATGGGTGGCCTAAAGCCATCGTCAATGGCAGGGACGACAGATTCACGGGAAGTTTCTGGCAGGTGTTTTCTAGGTTGGTATGTACCAAGATGACCTCGAGTACTAGTTACCACCCACCAATCGGCGGACAGATTGAGTTTGGGATCACTTGGGTGGAAGGGTATTTGCGGAACTTCATCGCAGGACAACAGAGTGCTTGGGTGACATGGTTACATCTCGGGGAGTACTATTATCCCACCACCTTTCACATGTCTGTCAGTATGACCCCTTTCCAGGCGCTATATGGCTATGAGGTCTTGATCTTTGCAGACATAGCATGCGGCGACTGTAGAGTTCCTCAGGTTCGAGGTTGGTTACCGGACAGCCAGGACATCCTGAGAGCACTGAAGGAGAACCTGAGGGTGGGCCAGAGTCAGCGGAAGATGTATGGGAACAGGTACAGGACGGAGGGCACTTTTGAGGAGGTTGTTTCACAGGAGTTACCCCATTGGGATGATGAGGGGCGGTGGGCCACAAGCCCCGAAGAGATCCTGCAGGTTCGAGGATGGAAATTCCATGACAGGGCAGTCAGGGAGTACTTGGTAAAATGGCAGGGTCTATCTGTGGAGGATGCTACTTGGGAAAACGAACAGGTGTTGCAGTTTCCGGGTTTGAAGTTGCTTGAGGACAAGCAAATTTGGGCAGGGAGGACTGTAATGTCCCGTTTTTCCTAGGCAGTCGGGATACCGTGATGGTTTATACAATTTCCCGTAAACCATTAGACGGATGAGTTAGGGAAACGATATTGGTAAAGTCACTTTCAAATTATAAAGTGGAAACTTAGGAAAAGTGAGTTTATTAATATTAAACCCCTCTTTGAGGGTATTTCTCTCCAATTAATAATTAAATGAATATTTTAATGGAGAAAAGGAAAAGTGAATGAATAAAAAGGACGATTGAAGGGGAAAAAAGGGGATTGACTATTCATTTTGAGAAAATTGTTTGGAGAAGCTTGCGAGCTTGAGACGAGGGTTTCGAAACCCTTTGAGAGAAAATTCAGTTTTGAGGTTGAAACAATACCTTCCTAGCTAAAGATCGGAGAAGCCATTCAGGCTTTTCATTGCAGTCATCGGCATTGTGATTCAGAGAGTTTCATTGAAGAAGGGTTTCATTGCAGATTTGGCAGGAAAGAGAGCATTTTCTTTGGCACGTGGACAGTGTTGGGTATTCTTATTGAAGCTGGGCGCGTCCTCATCTTGTACATTGTCTTTTTTGGGTGAGTTTGGCATCATCCAAATAGTGTGGCTTTGGGCTGGACGTGTGCAGGAGTAGGTTGCCTTTGCTGGGACGAGTTTCCTTGGGGTTGCACGTTTTATTGGTGTTGGTCGTGCCTCCATCCACAGGTCGCGTGTTCTTCACATCTGCGTGGGAGATAAGTGTGTGGGATAGTTGTTGGTCGACCCTCCCTTGTGGCTGTACATCACGTTGCAGAGAGGGGATATTCATTGAGCTGGGACTGCTATTTTCCTCCAAGCAAACAGCAAACGATATGCACAGGAGTCGCCCCTTCTATCAACTCGTGTGGCAGTTTGAGGGAGATTTTGATGGCTGTGCGTGTGAGGTGAGGATCCAGTTACCTACAGCAGGTTTCCTCATCGATTTGTGGGAGGTATTCTACTCATTTTCATTTGTAATAAATTCAACCATTAAATTTTAATAAAAGGCAGTCTGCTTCCAACGTAGAATATTTCATAAACCCTAATCAAGCAAAAGCAAAACGTCATGCCCTTTCTAGGGTGACATTAGCCCTTTCTAGGTCAAATGCAGCCTCCTAGAGCAAAACGTTAGCCATCCTTGGGCTTCTCCAAACTGCCATGTCTGTCTGCCAAAACGTCCATGAAGCTGGATGACGTCATGAACCTCTTGGGTGATGCCCTGAGCCTTCCAAGGCCAACGTTCCAATGAAGAGAGCACAACCCCCCTAGGTACTGGTCTGCTCAACTTCCTCTGGTGGATCCTTTTTCTCTTCCCTGGTGCAAACACTCTACCCTGTCTCTGCCCCCTTGTTGGGGTCTCAACATCCATCTAGTGGGCTCTTCAGCCCCATGGAGGTCCGAACTAATCATCTCCCCATGTGTACCTATCCGTCGGGCATGATCCTTCACATCAACAGATACACCCTCCATGGGCTCATAAGTCACAGGGATCATAGCAATGTCAATCACATCTAATCATCAATATTATTAAACATGTGCATAAAACCCCCTTTACCCCAGTCAAGTGCTCAAAGACATTATACAGATCTGCAATGCAAGTTTGGAGGAAGTGACAGGGCATCCTATTAGGCTAGTGTCTACTAGAAAAGGGATGTTTCTGGAAGAGATTAAATCCAAGTCATGTAAATGGGTGAGGTGGATGGGGATGCCTGAGGATCCAAGTCAAGTAGACAAGTATAAGATCCAAGCACCCGTTAGAAACAAAAGGAATTAAATGCACATATTCAAAGGTTTTGAGGATCAGAGTGACACATACCATGATACCCGGACTCATTACCTCATGGAGCAAGAACCATCTCTGATACAGGACCAAGCTGAAGGTGATGGATGCTGCTGCAGCTGCTGACAAAGTGGAGGTGCTGAAAGGAAGAAAAGATGGGCCCTCCAGGGCCATGCTCAAGTTGATCTAGCTCTCGGTACTCCATGTCTATGACTTGTGGGCCTCGAGACATAATCTCCTAGTTATCCCTAAAAGGGGGGGATAACAGGGACTACCCCCCTTGGCTTCGCTAGGAGTTGGCCTAGACGGAGGAGTCGAGGATCAGGTGAGAGCACCTTAACTCGAAACTTGCCCCCAAGTGGATTGAAGGTTTCTTCCACGTTACCCCAGGTGTGTATAAGGACGGAAACATATTTGGCACCGTTTCTAGGGATAAATCTTTCTATTCCCGAAACACAACTTTTGTTTTCCTTTTTGCTTTTTTGCTTTGTTTGATGCTTCTTGTTTGTTTAGAATAAACTTGATCATCTCGCGACTCCACTTCAAAATAATTTGACAAAGTATAACTCACGGTTTGCTTAGCTTCATCCTTAAACTCGAAGGTGTTTTGGGAGGAAGTAAGCCAAGCTTTCTTCTCGTAGGATCCTTAATAATTTTTGGGTCCCAGTCCATTTTTGTTAGACTTGTCCTTTTTCTAATAAGTGTAGCTTAGAAATGGATGATCTTTATAGACCTATTGATTTCTCTGCAATAAATGGTTATCCACATATAATTCCAGAAAATGATTTACAAAATTTGCCTTGTTTTCAAAGTAATAATATTGTTAATGCTAGACGTCATGTTCAGAGAGTTTCACATTGCTTCAATAAATGGTGTTGCAATTCCTTATATGAAGATGTGGGAATGAAATTGTTTATCTTATCTTTTGATGATTATGATCTTGATTAGTTTATAGAACTTAAGGATAAACATGTTAGAACTTACGATGAGTTGATTAGTGCTTTTATGGAAAAATGGAAGGAGGACTCTCCGAATATAAACACGGTCAATTTAGATGTTAAGAATGATGCTTCACCAAATTCTAATCAAAAGTTTAAAGAAGTCATTCAGGCCATAGAATTTATCTATGCGAAACAATTAAATGCCATGAAGGCTTGCCTTGCAGAGGAAGAAGCTTGTATCAGGTATTTAGACCCTATAGAGCCAGAGCTTCACAGTGAACAAGAAAAGAAATTTCACTTGGAAATTCTGGAAGAGCCTATAGATGAGTCATTAGTTGGTCACGAGGAAACAAAGGATTTTTACTTTGAAATCATTGAGTATCCCAATAATTCAAATCACCACCCTCCTCCCGAGGAATCCATCTCCTCAGAGAAAATATTCGACAATTGTGATGATCTTGAAATAAACAATGAGGCAGATTCCTTGATAGTTCCAGTTCCAGTTCCAGTTCCAGTTCCAATCTCTCAACCATCAGATGACTTAATGACAGATAATGGGAAATTGGAAGATAGCTCCAGTTTATCAACTCCAGATCATTATGAGCAATGGTTAGTCGTCCACCATGACAGTCCAATGCAGAGATTCATCAAAACTTTACAAGGCTTGCCAGACTTCAATATTTGGTTGGATAAAGAAATGCACATGTTTCTTGGGTGGCCTAATCCCAAGAAAAGGGCCAAGTTGATAAAACTTGGAAAAGGATCTTCAACGAGTCATCTCGGACAGGGATTTTTCAGACATCTGAGATCTTATTTCATCCATGATATGGCTGGTTCATGTATTTCCTACTTCAGCCAGTTGGATAATGGAAAGGTTAAAGCTACCAGTGAGCAGAGAATTTTTCAAGTTTTCTTCAATAATGTTATTTGATGCCATGGGGCATCCTCTGTAACGTATCTCTAACCCTTTCCTCCGCAATTTTAATTTTCATTTATGTTCACTTTTTTTTTATATACATTAGTTCATATTCATTTTGTATTAGATTTTGGATTTACATGTATAATAATTGTGAAATTTCAATTTACACTTGGTCTTCATATATATGTGTTTCTTATGCTGTTTTTGGCGAGACATTTGTGATGTAGGTCACGGATTCTGGATTCTCGTATGCTCTCCCTTTCTATAAAAGGTTGAGTACACGTCCCCATATGGAGCCTATGTTATCCACCAAAGTTGCAGAAGCTGGATTTCCTGAAGAGCCGCCAAAGAATGAGCAGTCAATGCTCATATGACAGAGTTCGGAGTTCAGCTAGTCTTTCAAAAGACCACCTTTTTCCGCATTTCCACCATTGTAATAAATGACCTGAGTATGAGATATTGTAAAAGGCTATTGTCCACCTAAAACCTAGGTACGAGCATGTACTCTAGAGTGTTTTTTTTCACTTGTTAATTATTTTTTCTGCCTGCCTTTGTGGGCGATTAAATAATTTCTAAGTTTTTTCACTCAGAAGATTGACTCCAGAGCTGGAGTATGTGCTAGTGGTTAGGCATTGGCATGGAAAACCAATGCCTAGTGTCTAAATGTATATGAGCTCATACTAGGTCATCTTAATTGAGTTATTTGGAAATTGCGGCTAGGTTCGATAGGCTTTTTTTAATGTTTCAGTGAATTAATTAAATTTCCGCAAAAATGGAATTTTTTAATTCTGAGTCAATAAATTGTAAAAATATGGCATCAAACATTATCAGAGGCCGTATTTATGGTCATTTTCTAGTCCAGATTATCATGTAAACCCTTATTTCCCTTCTTTCGAGACAAAAAAAGTGATTATTATCACTAAAAAATGAAATTTACTCGAAATTTATAGAAAAGGGGTAATTAAATTCATTTCCTATTTTTTAGGAGAACTAGGGAACATGTTGGAAACATGCTTTTCTCATGTCCCCAGTTGACTGGAATCCTAGGCGAGTTAAACTAAGGTGAGGGCAACTTCATTAAGGGTGATGTGGACATGGGGGAGATCCCAATGAAGGGACTCGAGCCCACCTACACAGTTGGCGCGTTCTAAAGGAGGGGCGCACATCCCAATTCTCCCATGCATCTCCTAACTCACCCTTCCACTCCACCTCACTCCACTCTCTCCAACTTCACTCCACCTCACTCACTCATCACCTTACTCCACTACTTCTCCACTCTACACCTCTCTCCCTTCACTCATGCGCCACTCCCATTAACCCCACGCATCTCCCCTTCACTCATGCATAACCTAAACCCTAACGCGTCCCCTCTTTGGAGTTGTCACCACCTTGGCTATATTAGCAAGGCTACCCCTCCATTCGTTAGAGTTGGAATGTTGGGAAGATAGACCATTATTGTATCATTGTATCATTTCTAAGTTGAATAAAGAAGACTTTGGAGTTCCACTAGTGTTGATGCTATGTGTGGATGCTTGAATCTAGTGCTATTATCAAGAGGTAATCTGTATCTTGTTCTTTAATCTTGTATATCTATTTGCAAAGGCTTTGAAGGTATGATGTCATATAGTAGAGTGAGGTAAATCTAGTTTGATCAATCTCATTTCTTTTCTATTGAACATTGTAATGTCCCCACTTTGGGACCTCATCACAGTGTAGAGGTTTATGATGACCAGAGTAGCCAAATGGATGTTATAGCGAGTACAAGGGTTGTTGAGAGGCAGTGTGGGGTCCATCTTGCATTGCTCATCATATTCCATCATTATGAGCCATTCCACACAGGTTGGCTTTGGTTCCGTTGCATTCCGACGGTTTCCATGATTTTGACTATTTTGAGCTATAAGTTAATTGAATTCACTGAAGAGGTCATTTTGGGCACATTACTTGGAGGAACCTCTCAGTATAATAGCTCATTGGAATCAGGAGAAGCAACACTATAGGATGGGATGGTGAGAAGTGACTTTCAGTGGCCAAGGAAGCCACAAGGAAAGATAAGGATTGGTATTCCTCTATCATGGCATCTGCCCATTCCTTCTTTTGAATGGCCTCTTCAAAGCATGTAGGTTCTTCATCAAGTAGATTGCACATCAAAGACGTGTAACTGGAGAATGGCTTTGGTCTTTTCACCTGTCTTGTGGTTCCTTCTGGAACACCATACTTCTCTCCATCTTGAATAAGCTCTCTTGCCCAAGCAGGCTTTCTTTTATGGGAGAAGGTCATTTGAGGAGGTTCTTGAACTTCTACTACATCATGGTCTTCTAGAAGTTCCTCATCAGGGGAAGTTACAACTTCCCTCACTGGTTTTGCAGCTCTGGGAACCTCCCTCATTGATTCTGCAATCCTGGGATTTACAGGTTCCTCTTCATATACTTCTTCAAGTTGGCATCTTCTTGATTTCTTAAGTGTTGCTTCTTCATCAACGGTCACGTCCCTACTGATCTCAATGTGGCAGTGACCTGGTGTGTAGATTCTGAAGGCCTTGGAGACCCCACAAATATTCCCTTCTTTCCTGAAGGGTCCAACTTGTTTCTCTTTTCTTTAGGTATATGAATAAGCAATGGATAGCCAAATATTTTTGAGATGGCTTACCTCTGGCTTCTTTCCGGTGAACATCTCTTCTGGTGTCTTGAGCCCAAGTGCACTATGGGGCAATCGGTTCTGCACATAAACAGCTGTCATTGCTGCTTCTGCCCATAAGCACATAGGAAGATCTTGATCTTCACCGCTTTCAGCATGGTTTTGTTCTTCTGTTCAGCTACACTGTTTTGTTGGGGATCTTGATCCCAACATCTCTGCAGAAGTTCACGAGCTCTTCTGAGGTATATTCTCCTCCATTATCTGACCTGAGTATCTTAATCTTCCTTACAGAAGGGTTCTCTTATCAAGGCTTTGAATTCCTTGATCTTGTTGAACACTTCAAATATATCTAGGTCTTTTACGAGAATAATCATTAATGAACGATACATAGTATACATACCCATTAATGGAGGATGATGGCATTGGGCCACACAAGTCTGAATGAATGAGTTCCAATATTCCTTCTGCTTTGCTGCCCCTCTTTGGAAAAGGGTTCTTGATATTCTTCCCTTGCGCACATCCATTGCATATGCCTTCTTGATCAACCTTGAGTTTTGGTAAACTTGTGACAGCTTTGCATATGTATGGTAGCGCCTTGTAGTTGATGTGAGCTAATATTCTAGAGTTCACATGGATTCTTCAATAGCGTGGGTCATGGCAGCTTCTG
>CBVK0101021032.1:0-10052 GCA_900067695.1 Picea abies
GTGAACAAATGTCTGGAAGGATACCTTCATTGCTTTGTATCTGATAAACAAACACAATGGTTCAAGTGGTTACCCTTGGCAGAATGGTGGTATAACACTTCCTTTCATACTACAACAAAAATGACACCATTTATGACACTTTCTGGATATCACCCACCATCCATCACTTCTTCTCTAAAAGAAAAATCTAAGATTCAAGCAGTGGAAGATCACATCAAGTATCAACAATAAGTTCTCCAACTCTTAAAAGACAACCCGACCATGGCACAAAATTGCATGAACCAACAAGTAGATCAACAGCGTAGTGAAATAAATTTTGAAGTAGGGGATTGAGTATTTTTAAGACTAAAACCATACAAATAGATGTCCCTCAAGAAAGCTAAGAAGGATAATAAATTAACACCGAAGTACTATGGCCCTTATAAGGTGTTGCAAAATATTGTTACTATGGAATACAAATTGGAGTTGCCTGCATCTTCACAAGTACACCTTGTTTTCCATGTTTCATGCTTAAAGAAGGTTGTAGGTGACAAGATCCCAGTTCAAATTATATTTCTAGAATTTGACGAGGAAGGAAAAATCATATTGGAGCCTGAATCCATCACTAACACAAGAATTTGCCAGCTGAGGAATAGATCAATTTCAGAGTATCTCATTAAGTGGAAGAAACTACCTGTTGAAAATTCCACATGGAAAGATGAGTCTTTTATACAGAAGCATCCATAACTGCTCAAGTGTTGAGGACAACACTTGTCTGAAGGGGAGGGGCATGTTAAGCCCTAATTCGTGGCACATTACCCCTTAATTGGGACATACTACATTAGTATTGTTATTTTATTTATGTCGGCTTGAGTCCATTAGTTGTAATTGTACCTCCTAGTCTCCTATATATACCAATGAGACCTTTTCATTTGGAATCATCTTGTGATTGTGAATTCATATGATGTATAAGGAGGTTTCCCCCTTGAAGAGGCTTATTATCTGAATTTTTCTCTTTGTCAAGGCATTGAGTACTTATTCTGAGGTTTTTATGCTATTTTGATATTTGGTTCTTAACACCTCTTCTTTCCATTTATTAATGGGATATTTAACACTTATGTAGCTATGATATTTTAATTGCAACATTCTTTAAATGTTTTGTGGATCTGGATTTTGAATTTCACCATTTGTTTTGTGTCGTAGGTTTAAATTTTAAATATTTAATCAATGCTTAACAAAATGGTTAAGCCAATGGATGCAATGTGGGAGTATGGCGAACCCTATGAGGTTCATAATAGAACAACCCTGAGTTGCAAGCTATGTGAAAAGGAAATATATGGCATAATCAACTGCTTGAAATACTACCTTCCAAAATCCTAGGGCATGAAGTGGAAATTTTCCCTGTAGTCACTCTAGATGTTGTCCTTATTGCAAAAAACTATATTCTTGATATTACTAGGAAGAAAATCAAAGGGAAGAATTGAGGAACCACAAGGGAACTGCAAGCTACTCAAGGGCAGGGGAAACCTAATCCTTGACCATGCCGTCTTAGTGCATTATGATTATCCTTATAGTATCTAGATGCATCATGAAGATCATCTCATGAGATATATTTATTTTTGTTTTGATGTGATTTTTTATTATACTCTTAGGACTTATGATTTATGATAGATATCATATTTTAGTATTGATGATTGATGTACCACTTGACATCTTATACATCTTATATATAAGTTTTATTTTCATATTTATGTAGCAATGTATTTGTTTGATGTTGTTGTTTCTTTAGATGCTTAAAAAAATGAATTTTTTTTATTGTTTTTGTATTTTTTAAGTTTCCTGATAATTTCTGATAATTACCCTGATATTGCCGATAATTTATTTTTCGAACTTGCTGACCCTTGGATTTTCTCACTTGGAAATCCTGGAGTTAGGAGCCAATGTTATCTTCATCTATTGGCATTTAGAATTTTCTTAAGAGACATCATTTGATCAGGTCGAGGTTGTTTCCCGTCGAGGGCAGGTACAAAGATTGGTTATGTAGTGGTTTTGCTTCAGTGATAGAGTCAACTCGGTTCTTCATGGTTCAGAAAGAAAGATTTGTTGCTTTTAGTCATTTTTCTATTTTTCAGGAGTTCCCTATTTTATGAAACTTCCTATTTTTTAGGAGATAGTGTCCAAAGACTCACATGGCATTTCCGAGCATACAGTCTTATTCATGGTCGCATTCTGAGGCTAGTTAATCCTTTTCAGTAGGTCTCGCGAGTACTTTCTATTTTTAACAGTTGGAGATTGGGGGGGTGGGGTCAGATGGTGATTCTGGTTGCATTTCCAGATTCCTTGTAAAAAATTGAATCCGATGAGTATATTACAATTGATTTCCGAGGACTTTCTATTTTTAATAGTGTCTTTTTTTAGACATGATATTTTTGGCAGTGGTCTCAGACAGATTTATGGTATTTCCAAAATTTTGGGGAAACTGTTATTTTGGGCATGTCTGTTTTTTGCAGTGTCTAATTTTAGCAAGGGTGACACATGACACTCTCCAAAAAATGACATGGCAGTTTGGTGAAGTGCTTGGATGATTTGGTGTCCATGTGGATGGATGAGTCATGAGAGGAGGGGCACCTAGCTTTTTTCTCTCCATCCTTAATTCTCTCACCCATCAAAATCCCTATATTCCCTCCCTAATTTCCCAATTCCTATTTTCTCTCCCTACTTTCCCTCTCCCTATATTCTCTCCCTAATATCCCATTCTCTATTTTTTTCCCTAATTTCCCTCTACCTAATTTCCCAATTCCTATTTTATCTCCCTAATTTCCATCTCGCTAACTTCTCTCCCATTTCCCCCTTTCTCTCCATTCGTACCACTAGTCAAGGGGCCTAAATTTCCTCAATTTCCTCAACCACCTCCACAAATCGCTCCTTAACTCCACTCATCCCTAGATCCTCTCCCTCTCTTGACTCATTTATCTATATAATCAAATGCATTTCATGGTACAAGGGTTGGATGTTCTACTTCAACAACTCTACACTTCAGAATTTTGTCTCTTCTCCTCTCTTCTTCTAGCTCTATGTTTGTATGCAGGGATCACTACTATACCAATTTTTGTATATGTTTGCTTGGCGCAATCATCCTATAAACACTTGCAGAAATAAATTTTGACGTGCTTGTACCAGGCCTTCTCTCTTGTTGGTGTATTGGGTTTTGAACTATCTATTTGCGGAAGTTTTTATCATATCATTTGAACAATTTTTTTGTTGTTTGGTATCATTGTCTACATATTTTTTTTGTTGATTTTTGAGCTAATGAACTAAGGATTCCACCAAAAACATTAAAAATTATATCTTTAAACCTTTGGTTGTCCAAAAAACAGCCATAAACCTCTTTATTATTGTTGTTGTTATTTTTATTTGTTGCTATTATTTTCTCTTGTTTTGTAGATTTGCAGGTGGAAGACAACAAACTAAGAGGCTAGGGACACCCCAACGTGGTTGGCATGCACCAACCCAAAAGGAGAGGAATTTGTCGATGACATTCTAGGGGGAAATTTCCTACAATTAACCTTTTTTCTGTGCATATTATAAGTCATATCAGATCTGATTTGGATGCAAACAACACATTTTTAATCATTTTCAGATTTGTTCATAAGTGCAGAAATTGCATTAACAAATTGGCATCGTTGTCGGGGAGACTTTGTCGTCATTTCTTGGCTATCAAACGTCATTGGTGAGAGTTTTTAAATTTTATTTTATTTTTTAACTCACAATGCGACTCCACGTTTTGCAGGGTTTACTCAATTGTGGAACTCAAAGAAAATCACCCAGATTCGATCCAACACAAGGGTGGATTACCACTCAACAATGTCTATAGGTGACTCCATTACCAAGAGATCATGATAAATCATGGATGTTGAATATTTTCAGTGGTTGAATGGCCTTCTTTGGAATTACAGTGACATTAAAAGAGGGGAAGATGAAACTATTCCTAAATTCCATGTCAGGTTTATCAATGCAAAAAATAAGACCCCCTCGCTTACCCCCCTTGCTTACTGACCAAGAAACGTCATGGTGAATTATGCGTTTGCTTTTGATCCAAAGTTTCATGATCTCTTTTGGAGTCAGAAACCAACAAATTTAGGACAATCTTTTCTGGTTGCTTAAGGATTTGAAGAATTCCTTACGACTGCTCGAAGATTGTAGGAACCTCTTGTTGTTCAAGATGAATAGGATGATGATGACTCATGCTTGTGTGATCATGAACCAATAGTTGCAAAGCTTGAGTCATATGTAGAGCTCCATGAGGATGGGGTTGATGCGCTAAATGTATAGGTGGGTTTGTTAGTTCCTTCCAGTAATGATGATGATATTTGAGAGGAAGAGCAACAAATCGGCCATGCAGAGTTTGGTCAGCGACCAATGCAAAAGGGGAGACAACTTTCAATTCAATCAGAAGATGATCCTCCTCATAGTTTTCCTATGATCCCACATTTAGATCTTGATTTTCAAGAAGATCCTTTCACCGATTTTTGCTTAGGTGACAAAGTTGACCATGTTCTAGTTGAACTAAGAACGATGGAGGGTTTTCAGCGATCATTTTTTGAGAGTCTTAGCTCCCATACCTCCATGTTCATTATTGTGGATGGATCATTTTCCCACTTTGAATCGATATACTTCATTGAATTCTTAAGCAACAAACATAAAATTGCATGTCTCCATCTCAAGATATTGCACAATTGGTTGCACTAGAGGGTTGACTATGATCCCACATTTAGATCTTGATTTTCAAGAAGATCCTTTCACTGATTTTTGCTTAGGTGTCAGAGTTGACCATGTTCCAGTTGAACTAAGAACGATGGAGGATTTTTAGCGATCAGTTTCTGAGAGTCTTATCTCCCATACCTCTATGTTCATTATTGTAGATGGATCATTTTCCCACTTTGAATCGATATACTTCATTGACTTTTTAAGCAACAAACATAAAATTGCATGTCTCCATCTTAAGATATTGCACAATTGGTTGCACTAGAGGGTTGACTATGTTGACTTTCCCTGTCTAAATGATCACTTGGTTGCATGGTTACATTGGTCATCAAAGTATGTCGATCATGGTAGCTCAGGCAAACTTCCAGAATAAGGTTCTTCAAGTCCTCAAGAATCAATAATAAAAAAGAGAAATTTTGAGGCATTTTTTTCGCTTGGGGTGTAGTTTTCCTTGGATATTTTTGTCATTTTCGTATTTCCCTTTTGCTGATTTTTGTGCTTTTGGACAACAATCCGAGTCTATCGTTTTGCAGATTTTACATGCATGTTGTTTGTCTTCCAATCATAGATAGAGGGTCACTGATTTTTTCCATCTAAGCTTTGGTCATTCTTCCTTGCATAAATAAGTGCCTTACATAAGGTTGTTTTTTTTTTTTAATAAATTATCGTCCTCATTCCTTTTGGGTTAAAAAATCTAAATGTCATGTCATAAGTCTTCCTGGTTTTCTGCTACTTGTAATTAGAGTAAGTCTAGATGAGGGTTGTTTTGTCTACATTTTGAAGCATTGAGTCTTGTAGGTTGGGTAGAACATAAGAGACATAGGGGAGTCTTGAGTCACCTTGTTCATTGTCTCTTGATTTGCTTCCATTGAGTCAGTTGTCCCCCTCATCTAACACTAGGGATATGGTGTTGTATTTTCATCTTAGTCTTTACCTGATTACTTCATGCCAAGGGAGAGGATTTCACCATTGCTTCTTCTCTTGATAGATCATTCCCCATCGACCATGACACATTATTTGGGGGTGATCCAGAAGTAGAGTGCCTTGATGGTCATTAGCCTCATTGGTGGCCATCTCGCACCTGACAAGGTTGAGCATCATTGGGTCTTGATTAGGTGATCCTTGTCAGTGTTCGACATTAGCACATTTTTCACATTGATGGGTTGTACTTGTACCTTAGGGCCCATTAGCATCATTGGTGGGTACCTTCGTTCCTAACAAGTGTTTACAATATTGGCATATGACTAGACAACCTTTTCCCAGGTGTTGACTTCGACTCATTTTCCATAGGGAAGGGTGTACAGATTTGATGGTCGTGAGTAGGAGACTTGGATGTGACCCCTGATTTTCAATAGATCAACAAAGGGGGACCATGTATGCATTTAACTCCATATGCCCTTTGGACAGACATTCTGGTATCACGGGTTATCTTTTGGGGTCATACATCCTTATATGTAGGAATTTCTTCATCATCGAGGACCATGGCAGTCACAGATTATGAGATTACACATGTTCTTGGCATCCCACAGGGGGATTCTGTCCCCTTGAGTCGCCATTGTTAACCCTTGGATTTTCTCACTTGGAAAACTTGGGGTTAGGAGCCAATTTTATCTTCATCTAGTGACATTCAAACTTTTCTTCAGAGAAAACATTTGAATAGGACAAGGTTGTTTCTTTTCGGGGGCAGGTACGAAGATTGGTTATGTAGTGGTTTTGCTTTAGTGACAAAGTCAACTCAGTTCTTCATGATTCAAAGAGAAAGATTTGTTGCTTTTAGTCAATTCCCTATTTTTTAGGAACTTCGTATTTTTTAGGAGACAATGTTTGGAGACTCACATGACATTTCCGAGCATACAGTCTTGTTCTTGGTCACATTCTGAGGCCAGTGAACCCTTTCTGGGAGGTCTTGGGAGTACTTTCTATTTTTAGCAATTGTTGATCGGGGAGGTCAGATGGTGATTTTGATTGTATTTTCGGATTCATTGTAAAAAATTGAATCTGATGAGTATATCACTGTTTATTTCTGAGGACTTTCTATTTTCAGTAGTGTCTTTTTTAGACGTTATTTTTGGCAGTGGTCTTCTGGTGGTCTTGGACACATTTTTGGTATTTCTGAAAATTTAAGGAAAATGTTATTTTGGGCATGTCTATTTTTGGCAGTGTCTATTTTTAGCAGGGGTGACACATGGCGGTGTCTATTTTTAGCAGGGGTGACACATGGCAGTGTCCAGAAATTGACATGGTAGTTTGGTGAAGCGCTTGGATGTTTTTGTGTCCATATGGATGGATGAGTCATGAGGAGAGGAGGGCCACCTACCTTTTTTTATCTCCATCTTTAATTCTCTCACCCATTAAAATCCCTATATTCTCTCCCTAATTTCCTAATTCCTATTCTCTCTCCCTAATTTCTCAATCCCTATTTTCTTTCCCCAATTTTCCTCTCCCTATATTCTCTCCCTAATTTCCCAATCCCTATTTTCTCTCCCTAATTTCCCTCTCCCTAACTTCTCTCCCATTTCCCCCTTTCTCTTCATTCGTACCACTAGTCAAGGGGCCTAAATTTCCTCAATTTTCTCATCCACCTCCACAAATCGCTCCCTAATTCCACTCATTCCTATATCCTCTCCCCCTCGACTCATTTATCAATATAATCAAATGCATTTCATGATACAAGGGTTGGATGTTTTACTTCAACAACTCTACACTTCAGAATTTTGTCTCTTCTCCTCTCTTCTTCTAGATTTTTGTTTGTATGCAGGGATCACTACTACACCAATTTTTGTACATGTTTCCTTGGCTCAATCAACCTCTAAACACTTGTAGAAATAAAGTTTTGTGTGTTTGTATCAAGCCTTTTCTCTTGTTGGTGTATTAGGTTGTGAACTGTATATTTGTAGAAGTTTGTAGCATATCATTTGAGCAATTTTCTGTTGTTTGGTATCGATGTCTACATATTTTATTCGCTGATTTTTGAGCTAATGAACTAAGGATTCCACCAAAAGAATTAAAAATTATATCTTTAAACCTTTGGTTGTCCAAAAAACATACATAAACCTCTTTATTGTTGATGTTATTTTCTCTTGTTTTGCATATTTGCAGGTGGCATACATCAAGCTAAAAGGTTAGGGACACCCCCCTATGGTTGGCATGCACTAGCCCAAAAGGAGAGGAATTTGTCAGTGACATTCTAGGGGCAAATTTTTTACAATTAACCTCTTTTTCTGTGCATATTATAAGTCATATCAGATTTGATTTTGGATGCAAACAACTCATTTTTTATCATTTTTAGATATGCTCACAAGTGCAGAAAATTGCTTTAATTGGACCCCTGACGATAAATTCCCAATAATGACAAATGTAACATTGCTCCTCAAAACAAGTACAAAATCGATGAAGTAATAACATGCATACTTAAAGGACAACCACATATGGTGTCGTCTTTACTGAACAAACAATGAACAATACATCATTCTTCAAGTGTGATTTCACCACAAGATTAAGAGGGCCCAAATGTGCCACACTTAACCTTCAACCCTAGCTAGGGCAACCCTCAAAATATAGTGAATATCCCTAACTAGGGCATTACAACAAAAAATATTCTTAAATAAATACAATGATTATAGTGGGACAAAAGGAGGGTTTCATTTCAACTCTAGCGTCTTCTTATTGGAACAAACTTGCTCTTCTTCAAAGATTATACTAGCAGATCTGTACTAGTAATTTCTAGCCATCAAATCAACACAAGAAAAATAAATAAAAGGATGAACCTCACATTGAAATGCCCATTAACTTCTTCCTCCCAAAAAATATTCAACTAAGCTTGGAGGGAAATTCCAATTCTTTCAAACATGCCCCCAACAAATGAATCTATCATCTAATTATACCTTCTTACATCCCAAATTAGGGCTTCATCCATCTAGGGTTTAAAAGGGTGAAAACATATTTTAATCTATAGAAAGTGTCCTCCTACCTATGGCACACCTCCCTAGGGATTTCTTTAGGTGATTTAGGGCTTCTTGAAACCTACCGCTCCCCTTAGAGAGATCTCCAAATCCTAGTGCTCCTCTTATAGAGTGCAAATGATGTTTTGTTTAATCTTGTTTTAACTTATAGGTCAAAATATTGCCTTTGCATAGGTCCACTTGCTAGTTTTCATCTTTCAAATTTTTTAGAGTATGCATTAATTCTTTGTTTAGGTGCTTTAAATGGCTTCTTCCACAAAACATCCCTCCTACAAGGGGGTAGACACATGATCAAGTAACCAAAATGTTCCTTTGAAATGGATCACTTCCACTGCCACATGGCCTCATCCAAGTTGGGCTTTCTTCTTCTAGCCTCTTTTCTTGCCCCTTTTCATGCCTTAGTGCTTCCTCCAAGGTAGGGAATGTTTCTACTTTGGACTTTGTTTTGCCACATGCCATGCTCTAAACCTATTGCAATGTAGGGTGTTCCTACTTTTGGTTGTATTTGACCGCTTAACTTACCATAAATCATGCTCTAGACCTCTAACATAGTAGGACATTCCTATTCTAGGGCTTCCTTCCTCCACTGTACTAAGTGTTGATGGAATGGAATCCCATGGTACAATGTACCTCCAAAAAATCTCCAATCAACCTGTCATTGCTAATGATTTTCAAATGTCTTTTGTTCTTGGTGAGAGAAGAAATGTTGATATTTTTGTAGCATTAGGGAGGTATTCTCACATTGAACTTGGTGTCAAGCATGTGGGAATCTTTGTCGGCACTCACATTGCATTATTACTTTGTGAAAACCCCTTTAATATAGAGTTGGGGCTTGGAATTGTTGTTTTTGGGGCTTGGCACCCACTTGGAGGAATAAACAATTCTAATTTAATGTTGAGTTTAGTTAAGGTGATCCAGGTGGATATCGGTGGCCACCCACCTATTCCACTGGCTCGAAAAACAGTTTTCCACCTTGGTAGTTTTTCGACAGTTTTTTGGGTTCCAAACTTCTGAGGCTGTTTTGAGGCCCTAAACGATGTTTTTGGGGATTTGGGGCCTAGGTGACTGCTAAAGGCACTGACTTGGGCTAGTTGAAAATTTTTCTTCTTGGTTAGACCTTTCCAACGGGCTATCATCCGCCTAAAACGAAGATCGTATGCAAACATTATGACCCCGAGAAGTTGATGTACTAACTTACCCAAACGGGGCTCACATAACTTTTGACGCTTCATCTCTTAGGGTTAGGTTTTTGGATGTCTAGGGTTTTTTACATTCTTGTTTATTATTAAAAGGCCTTCAGAGCCTCATTGTAATCATCTTCTTGCGAATGAGCGCAATCGTCACATC
>CBVK0101021033.1:0-10052 GCA_900067695.1 Picea abies
AGTGTAGTTATTGATTGAATGACTCCAATTTTGAAAATAATATACACTACTTATTTTGTTTATTATTATGGGTCAACAAATCACAAACTTATTAAATGAACCATTATTACGGTAGCTCTATTAGAAATAGAAAAGTGATTATTAGGGATAAGGATCCAAAT
This sequence comes from Picea abies, assembly GCA_900067695.1. NCBI lineage: Eukaryota > Viridiplantae > Streptophyta > Pinopsida > Pinales > Pinaceae > Picea > Picea abies. The sequence goes on from CBVK0101021033.1 coordinate 162, forward strand.
AATAAATAGGAATTTGACATTCTATCTTGGAAATGTTGTGGTTTCGATGGAGTAAAGATCCCAAGTTAAGTTGTAATTTTAGTGAAATTGACATTATATTGATTATTGAAATTTGGGCACATGAAGAATCTCATGTCCCAAACATAGATGGATTTTTCTTGTGGTCAATTTGGAACAAGAGATCCCACCATAGAGACACTAGAAGCATTGCTTGTTACCTAATTCATAACCTTACTCCTTATGTTAAGCTTCATAAGAAATAACCTCTCAACTAGTGCACAAAGATTTCATACATTAATAGTAAAAATAACTATTTAACAATTTGTCATTTTGTGCATGTAAATTCTAGCGTTTATAAGAAAAACAATTTAGATAAAAATTGTCCTATTTTTCACAACAATGGTTATATACATTTCTAGATAATTGTTGCGGCCTAACCCAAACAACATTCAAAGCATATTATAAAAAATATAGAGAGTTTAGATTATGTATAGGATATACTCCTTTTTGCAATATGTTTAACCAAAAATGGAAATGTTCTTCTACCCAAAAGGTGATAGGTGTTGAGGAAAAGATATGAAATGATCTTACTCAAGCATTTTCAGATTCTGCTTGGCTAAAGAAAAATAGACGTGAATGTCACCCTATGTTTATATCCATAAAAAATAATATCCTAACTCACAAGTTTTGATTAGGCTAGTCTTTTTATAAATAAAAGTTTGCTGGAAAATTCATTATTTATATGATTTTCTGAATATAACAGTTGCTGAAATAAACGTAGAGACAGAAGCAAAGACACCAAGATGATAATCAAGATAGATGAGACATAAAGCAATCCTTTATTTCATTCCAATTCACCAGAGTCATTCTCTTTACAAAATTTCGTAAAGAAGTTTTGGACCAAAGTCAAACTTAGACATCCCCGATGGAACATACAAAAGGATCTCTAATAGAAAATCAAAAACTAAACTCTAAAAGTTGGATCAACTTGCCACATATTGCTTCCCACTCGACTCTGCACCATAGCCTTTGTTAGTCATGAAAACTAATTCACAAACAGACAAGTCTACACAGACTATCAAAGATAGATCAACACCTCTAAAAAATAAGTGTCTGAATGATGTAATTCAACCCTAAATCTTGCTGTCTACAATAAAAACCTGCTATCCCAAAAAAAAATTAGGCTTGTGATAAATTAAGGAATGAATGAAAACTGAACTATCTCAACATAAAATCAAAGACCAAACCTTAGTATGCTTCTCCTTCTATCCTCCTCTTATTTCCCCCTTTCCTTTTTCTTTTAAGCAATTAGAATTGGTTGAAGTAGTTGAACTACCTCATTAGTTAAGTTAACTAAAAACTCAACCAACTTTTTAGTTAGGGGTAAAATTCATAAATCATAATAAGGGTTATAAATAAATAATAACTAGTAGGTGGGACCCCTTGTGACTCCCATTTAGCTCTTAAAAATCATAACATAACTAGTTAATTTAGAAAAACACCCCTCCTTGTGACTCCCATCATCACATTCATATTTGAAAAATTATCTCATTGATATTTGAAATTGTTTTCAAAAATATATTACCAATATATCCAAAAATCCTGCTGTCCAAAAATCTGAAGTTAACTGTTCTCAACAACAGATAAATAAATAAAACTTAAAATCCATATTTTCCAGTTTGTGAGACAATCCTTCCTTTGATGCTACTATCACCTTTTAAACTCTCTGAATTTGCCTTAGGCTATGTGGAGCCTTTAGGCCTAATATCGCTGATCACTTGAGAGAAATCATCCCTCAATTTCATGTGGGAGGACACAGATTTATCAGAATCATTTGAAGGTGGGGAAGGAGAAGTAGCGACTTTCCCTTTTTCATGGGCATGGTGGGCCTCCATTTTCAACCTTTTGCTTGAAAAGATTATTCCTGTATGCATAATTGATTAGAAAATAGTCCATTTATCATCCATACATGACAACTCTTTAAAAATATGAAATAAATTTTGGCTCGGAAACATATCAGGCTCATGCAATCCAATCCATATAAATTGTGTAATTGTTTGTCAATGAGCAGGGGGTGAACAAAAGGTCCTGGGATATGCGAGGGGTTTGTATTGAGCGAAAAAAGATAAAATGAGGGGGAAAGAAACATGGTTACTTCTCAAAGACAACAACCAATCAACTGTAATGAAAACCAAAGAAAATATCACTATGACCCAACCAAGAAACTGCAACTTCAAACTGCTTCAATACAAAATTCTTCTTGACTGCAATTAAATTTTAGAACATAGAGTGAAAAATGAATGTGGAAAGGCGATGGGGTTGTATTTAGTGAAAAGCAAAATAATGGCAGGGAAGGAGAGTGGATATTGTTCATAAAATTAATTAAGTAATCCATAAAACCATTTTGTAAAAGGAAATAACGCCAACCAAATAATCACTGTGATCAAATGAAAAATATTGTGCATAGTTCATTAATTCTGTGCATTGACTTGTTCATTGTTTGTAATCATATTTTAAACATAGTGTCACCAAACAAGACAACATGCATTCCACAACAACCTATAAAAGAATTATGTTCCTTCTCATTTGTCCACTTACTGTTTTAAAACAAATTCCAAATGAAGACACAGTCACTTATTTCTACTCTATTCAATGTCAACTCATCAACCACTTTCCATCAACAAATAAATTGTAATAAGATCATACTGCCACAACACCTGTGCTTATCTCTGTTAAGATGTATGATACTCATTTAACATATAGAGTGGACAATCAAACACAATGATCCATATTTTATTGTCAAGATCTTGATTTTCCATTTAAACACACAGAAAACAATTATCATTTCATTTCATACGACGCTATGGGATACACATACCACTTAACAAAATGCGAGATAATTTCTGTGACTGTCATGTCTAACTACTTGAATCTAAACATCCACAATGCTGGGCTATCAACCCAATACAACGAGGCAACAACAACATGCCCAATCTCACCTCACAATTTGATCAAATTAACAAAACCATATTGTTTAAAAACCTGTGACCCTCTCTAATGGCACAATCAAATAATATCCATAACATATATAGTGGATGGCCCTGCCATTATTACCATGATTGCAATACTCCCATTCGAAAATTTAAAATAAACAGTCACAAGAATTATTAACTCAACCTATCATGCTGTAGGAACGCCACACATACCCATGCATCACACACGAAGCATTGATGTGACTTAATCAATTAAAACTAATGATTGGTCAACAATTTAATTATCACAATGTAAGAGACAACAACTATGCATTCAATCCAATTCTCCAATCAACCAAATTACCATGCTGAGTTTATCAATTTGATTTTCATAATAACCAATGCAACGACTAAATACCAAGACCAACACCATTGTTAACATAATCAATAGAGATGAGCCAGAAATTGAACATTGTTGACAATACCCAACAACTCTTTACAACCAACAATATACCCGACAGGCCATAACGGTTCCCTCTATCAAAACTGGGCTTGAGAAATCAAGGGTTTGGTCTATGGACCAACATAGGGAGACTGGAGTCAACTCCCAAACATTGGGTGAGAACCTTCGAGTCCAATGGCACCCACATGGTATACCATAAATAATCTTTGTAGACAGGGTGAAAATTCGTGAGATAGGAGAGACTATGAACAAAGGAGAAAAGGTTCCATTTTATCCTTGTAACAACACTTAGAACAAGCAGGGTATAACCCTCTTGGTTCTCCCAATTAACCAACTAACAACGTTGAGATAAAATAGAGCTGATAAGAAGCAATATAACCCACTGCGCAACCATCAGTAGCATGAACAAACCCATACCCAAGTGAAACAATGCACAGTGACACAAGGCGTTTCAAACCCAATAAACCCCATAACAACAAACGACTGGGTATGGTGATAAGAAAGCGTGGAGATGGCCAACCAATCTGGACCGAATAAAAACCCTTCAACCAAGACCAATAAGGATGACAGAGGGCCTTCATGGCTTATAACACTCAGAATGATCAATAACACTGTGACTTCAACATTATTGCAATGAGAACCACACCAACGATTTATTCAAGAAAAATATCACAAATTTACACAGTTGCCAGACTTAAGGAAATCACAGACCCATACATTCTGAGACAATATCTATTTCATAACTAGATCAGATTCATGGATGGCGAAAATACATACCTGTAACCAAAAACACCTTAAAAACGTGAGCTTAGCCGAGCAATTTTCCTCTTGCTTGAAAATCAGAGTTTAACCATAGCAGAACATAATTGAACAACATCCAAGCTAGGGTGACAGCCAATGGGAGGGTTATGGAGTGATGTGCAGTAAATGAAAATCACTTCCATACCTTACTCATTCAATCACTTAGTACACGCCAACCACCATTTCATTAATTCATTCCATTAATCACTGCATCGAAACCAACATCCAAAATGTGCCACCATATTAACCATTGTCAAACATACCTTAACGCATATCAAATGTGCCTTCACATAACTCAATATATCACATAGCCATTTACATCGTTAGTTTGTATTAACACCATTTTCCTTAACTTCAAATGCATAGTGCAACATAGTCCCTCTCTTGTGGATCCTTGTTTGTATTGATTTATTTCTTTTCAATTGTTCTTATTTGTTTCTACTAACATGTACCTTTTGTAGGTGGCACAAGTAATAATTCAAGGAGAAAATAACAAAGGTAATAATGGATATCATAATCCATTACAACATGGTATTCGAGCTTAGAGCAAGAGAACAAACATGCATTATCCATCATCCATCTGTCGCGAATAGAACCAACATTGATCATCAATCATGCTCAAACCTGTAAGTAGTGTCAAACAGTAGTAAAAAAATCAAATAATAACCAGATCTGATACTCCAACCTACAAGGGGTTCCCACCTACTAGTATTATATATATATATCATTAGCTTATAATTAATAGGCTTTTGAAATAATTTGCGGGCGAAATCCTCGTTGCAGTTTTAATCGTCAACAATAGGGATACTGTTTAACAAACTTGGCTACTAAAAATAAACAATGACAATACACAAAAAAATTTGAAAATATCTAGAAGATAATGGAAACATTGGTCACTGATTCCACCCGAGTTTCAATGTGAGGGTCGTCCATTGGTTCAATTACATTTCCCTCATAGGGTGGAACATGTAGAATTATCCCCTAAAAATGAATCTGTGCGAAATTAGAAATTTGTGCAACCATGTTAGAAAGGGATATCACAAATTCCTATAGAGCCCAAATTTTCTCCCTGAGGCGGGTCATGAAGATATCATGCTCAATTCCTCTATTCTTAGTTGCTTTCAAATGCTCGTCATGTTCATGCTTGAAGGCTCCATTCTTTCCTCCATTTCTCTTGGGTGGGTTTCTAGCTATGCATTCCATTTGGTAGATTTCAATGTAGTGTAGGAAAGGAAAACATGGGTTCCTTATAGGTCCCAATTGCACCGACCAAGGATTTTCTTAAGGGTTTTGAACTAGTTAAAGAAAAATGGTAACACATGAAACACACAAATTCCATTGAAGAAAACATGGGAAAAGGGTGGTGAAGATGGGTGATGTGTGGGTTTTGTTACATTGGTGAGCAAAACCCTTGATTTTGTTACGCTGTGAGCTAAACATTAAACAATTGTTAGTTGTGGGACAATCACATGAGTAATACAAACTTAAGTAAGAAATATGAGAGCATACTAATGATCAAACCATGCATTAAATAATAATAACACCATTCAAAATGAAAAGAAATGGAGGGAAACAACAATACACATATTATTCTAATGGAAAAAATGTAATATCACCTTGATAAGAGTGAATGGATGCAAGTGGTGTTGATTTTTGTAGCTTCAGGAGGTATTCTCACTAGAGGCCAAGGTGCCATGCATGTGGGAATTTTCATTGGCACGAGTGTTGACTTTCGTTTTAGTGAAATTGACCAAGAAATGAGGTTTGCTTTTCTAATTTGTATGGTTATTGGAGAACAAGGTTGTTCTCAGTTTTGGTAATTTTGGAGGACAAGGTTGTCCTCATATTTTGGTGATATTGTAATGGATGGGAGGGATGTTTTTTCCCTCAATATTTTTGATGATAGCAAGATTATAGAACTGAAATTGTGTTTCATATGTGTTGATGATTCATCTCTAATCTTTTGTGTTTCCGCTGCATATGTTTTCAGTCAATAATTTACAGTGTAGAATTGTTTAGTGATAACAACTAGGGTGTTACTGGTTGTTCACTAGGAAGCAATTTATTAGATCTAAAAATTAGTCACATAGAGTTGCATGTGAAAAAAAATGACAAGTGGGTTCCAGAACTCTTTCGGGGATGGGTCATTTTCCTCCTTGAATGATCTCTCTAACTTTGGTGTACGAAGAAAACTAGGTTTTTTGGTGGAATAATAGAAACAAACATGAGGGAAATTAATGGTACAAAGGAAAGAGTGAGATGTATGATCTCCAAATTCATTCCTCCAACATAACATTTCAATTCTTCTTTCTCTTCCAATGCAATGAATAGGCAAAGATGAAACTTGAATGGTGAACCAACTTCAATTTGAGTGCTCCTTAGATACTAATGGCCTCCCATGTGCTTAATGAGACCTTTGGGATGTTAAAGGACCACACATTCATGAGATGGGATCTTGAACCAACTTCATATGCCACCTTAGAGCCACATAAATTAGTCCTTAGCCATTAATGCATTGTGGAGGTAGTTGAAACCCACAATTGTAGAAGTTTCATGGACATCAAAGGATTTTCCATGCGATTCACGCGATTAAGTGAAGTGAAAGTAGTGTGACCTAGAAAGCAGTCAAATGAAAGTTTGACTTTTCTCAAAAGGGAAACAAAAGGCCATGGTGTGGCATTGTATGCTATATTATGATATTTTGATGTGAATTAGTGATGTCTTTGGGAATGGTGGCATGAATATGCTCTCTCTAAATTTGGTGTATGAAGAAAACTAGGTTTTTTGGTGGAATAACAGAGGCAAACATGAGGGAAATTAATGGTACAGACGAAAGAGTGATATGTATGATCTCCAAATTTTTTCCTCCAACATAACATTTGAAATTCTTCTTTCTCTTCCAATGCAATGAATAAGCAAAGATGAAACTTGAATGGTGAACCAAATTCAATTTGAGTGCTCCTTAGATACTAGTGGCCTCCCATGTGCTTAATGAGACCTTTGGGAGGTTAAAGGACCATGCATTCATGAGATGGGATCTTGAACCAACTTCATATGCTACCTTAGAGCCACATAAATTAGTCCTTAACCATTAGTGAATTGTGGAGGTAGTTGAAACCCACAATTGTAGAAGTTTCATGGACATCGAAGGATTTTCCATGCGATTCACGTGATTAAGTGAAGTGAAAGTAGTGTGACCTAGAAAGCAGTGAAATGAAAGTTTGACTTTGCTCAAAATGGAAACAAAAGGCCATGGTGTGGCATGATATGCTATATTATGATATTTTAATGTGAACTAGTGATGTCTTTGGGAATGGTGGCATGAATGTTTCATGTGAGTGAAAATGAGGCGATAATAGTGGCCCCTTGATGTGTGAGTTTATTAGCACCCCATATAGCTGAAAGACATCATCATTTGTTTCCTATATGCATGTGTGTTAAAATCTATACAGAGAGAGATAGAGAAAACCAAGGAGGCAGGAAAACCATGAAGGAATGTTGAAGATCACTTGCAAGGAAAACATAAATATGGTGAAGATAATCTCTTTTACACATGAAGCACGCCTTCCCATGCTTGTGAAATTATTAAAGTAAATTATGATAGAAGAAATGGATACTTGTGGTCAGATTTAAACACCGTGATCTACCCATATGAAGATAGCTTCAATTACCATGGAAGTATATTTTTAACTAAAGATCTTATATGGAACCACTAATGCCTAAGGAGGTGAAGAATAACAATAGAAGATGGTCCATGAGAGTGGGGCCCTAGAACATCACTAGAAGGGTGGCTCTTGTTTGAGGGGGCTTGGAACAAATGTTGAAAGAAATCCATACAGGTTGAGGGGTTTGTAATTAAATTTGGAGCACTACAACCACCACTATGTATGCATATCCTTAATGTGATAATGAGTTGACATTGAACATAGAATATCCCATTGAGTCAAAGTGCAATGATGACACTCTTTGCGTGGTTTGAGGTCAACCATTAACGATGTGAATAGGGACTAAAATACAAGAAACCTTTGTATGAACTTCTAGAACAAGATGAGTTGATGTTGATGGGAGTGAATTTGCAAGGGGCATGGACTAAGGCCCCCTTAGAGGAAAAAAGATCCATAAGTAACCAAGTGCAATGAATTGACACTTGACAATGACAAACAAGTTCATCCAATGAGTATGAGACTCATTAATTCCCTTAGACAAAGCATTCATGATTGCTGACCTAGGAAACTACTAGAATAAATTTGACACAAGATGACTATGTGTCGAGTTGTAAAAAGTCTTGATAATGATTTATGCAAAAGAGGGATTGGGATCCATGTGGACAAAGGAAAACAAAGAGGATGAGGAGGTTCATGACTTAGACTGATGACAACAATAATTGGTGAATTCATCTTTGGAAAATCATAGTGATGAAGTCGATTGAGATGAGGGAGACAATGCAAACTAATAGAACCATTGTAGACATGGGTGACTCAGTGTGGCCCAAGGTGACATGGAATTTTTCCATTAAAAGAGATGGTGTTGAATGACAAAATAATTTGGGTATTGATGTTCTCCCCCTTTTGGTTTTTGAATGTGTTTTTATTTTTCATTTATGAAGAATAAAAGAATCTAGATACATTATAAACAAGGAGGCGTGTTCCCAAAAATGTGACCACGCAGGTCAAATCTGTATGCGTAGGAAGAGGAACGACATATGGACACAATTAGGTGTGGGGCCTTTGGGGTATGCCCCATTGATGGGATGTTGAATGGTGGTCTAAAATGAAAACGATCTATGGGTTATGGATGAGATGAGAGGTTAGTAGAATGTGACAAAGCATTACGCATAATAAACCATAACAAATATAAACTACTCAAGAGTCCAAGGGTACGGACTATCATAATGATAAGAGGGAAGTATGAGGATTCTTATGTGATGTAGACTATATCGACTCCCAAACCTAAAGGAGGAACAAGTGACATGGGTTCTGACATGCAATTGGGTGTTAGATTGAGGAAAATGTTACCAACTTGATGAGAACTCTCCAAAGTTCTCATTTTTTTATAGGTTGCATTTGGTGACAGTTTTTACCCTTATTTAAAAAAATGTTTCTATTGGAAGCACCCATTTTTTTTCGAGGTTAAAATTGTAAAATTTTGCAACTATCATACGCAATGTTGCAAATAAAAACCTTAAAATTGACCCCCAAAATGAAAAGGGGCGCTATTAGTAACACCCTTTTTTTTGAGAGTTAAAATTACAACTCGTTTGAAACTCTGGCCTTGACAACTGGTACCATTGTGAACAAAAACCTTGAAATTGATCCCCAAATAAAAAAAGTTGTGTTGCAATCCAAAATCTCAAAATTAACACTCGAATAAAATGTGGTGCTAACCCACAACACCCTTTTTTTTTGTTTTGGGCCTAAAATTGCAAAACTAAGGAAATTTTTTTTTTTTTTAAATTGAAAAAAAAATAAATGAAAATGAACATTTAAAAAAAAAATAAATAAATAAAATTTTAACTAACCCACAACACCCTCTTTTTTGTTTTGGGCCTAAAATTGCAAAACTAAGGAAACTATGATATTTTTTTAAATTGAAAAAAAAGAAATGAAAATGAACATTATATATATATATATATATATATATATATATATATATATA
>CBVK0101021034.1:0-10052 GCA_900067695.1 Picea abies
TTGAAAAAACCCATCAAGAACCGGGAAGGTGGTTGTGAAGGCGTAAGGCCTTAGTAACCCTGCATGAGAAGGAACGATCACTGATGAAGCAAAGCAGATCACTGATGAAAAAAACTAAACTCGTGTAGCTAGCGATCACGCTAAGGGACCACGCACTAGACTGGTACATGAGTCTAGACACAAATAGTGTTCCCAGAATGACAAGGACATTGGATGACATTAAAAAACTATTGATCAATGAGTTCCAGAAGCTGAGCTCAGAGGATCAATACATGAATGAGATGATTGAAATAAGACAGAAACCAGGAGAATCGGTATGGGAGATTGATCAAAGATTCAAGCAATTAAAAGGAAAGTTAAAATACCTTATGACCGATATGCAACATCGGCACCTATTTGTCAACTCACTACTTACACACTTAAAATATCCATTACGACAACAAAAGTTTCAGACGCAGCCAGAGGCTCTGCAGGAATCCTTGCAATTGGAAGAGAATCAGTACTAGCAGACGGAATCGACTATCGAAGAACTGAAGGAGGACCTAAAGAACTTAACATTTTAGCTGAACCAGAATAAGAACAAGGACAAATAAGAAACACTTTGGTGCACTACCTACAGGATGGAAGGACACCATAAGAATGAATGCCCAACATTTTCACAGTATATGGTGACAAGAACGCCAAACCCACTACCACATGGAGGATTATGGTATGAAATATGTAAGAAATTGGGTCATGACCCTTACCACTGCATGATGATGCATAAATACCAAACAGTCCCCAAGACCTCATATTGCTGCTTTTGCAGGTCAGTTAGCCATGACGACAAAGATTGTAGAACTATGGAGCTGATGTGGGAAAGAACATCAGACGCATACAAGGTACAGGTAGAAATGATGACTGGGCAGGAAACACCATAGTTCAATCAAGCCCCAACACCATACAACATGGTGCAACAACAATATAATACTGCGCCACAACCTTACAATAACGCACAACCACAGTACAACCCAACACAGCCCCAGTACAATTCCACGCAGTATAACCAGGGACCACAGTACAACCCACCGTGAGGTGACCGCGCAGCTTATAGAGAAGCAGGATGAGCTAGAGGAGGTTTTAGACGCGGCAAAGGACCTGTCACATGTCACAATTGCCAGCAACCAGAACATTATGCATGTGAGTGTCCACTACCACCAGCGACTTGTATATATTGTCGTGCATCGGACCACGATACGGAGGACTGTCCGACATTACTTGGAAAAATCCAGGAAAAAAGGAACCAAAATAACTAGAACGTTCAGTGGATTTCAGCCAAAGCAAGGGATGATGGTCGGAACATCAATATAGTCACTTGAGGAGGAACAAAAACAAGGAATGATGCAGTTCAATAGGAACCAGTGCAGAACCAATGGATAAAGAAGAACACCGACCCCAAGAAGCAGTTTGACGTGCATAAGGAGAAGGATATTTTTACAGAATCCCGTCAAGAATTTCAGAAGGAGAACATTGCGCCAATCACATAGCAGAGCATGGAAGCTCCGGAATATGAAATGCTGCCATCAATGGACCATACCAACTGAATACAACCCGATGAACAAGTAAGTACGATCAAAGAATTTTTGCAATCATGCATCAAAATGTTAAATGATCCTTCATCTGTCAAGATATTGCAAAACATCCTAGAAAAATGTAACGGCGAGACGAAATAGAAGCCAAAATTGAAAATTGTCAACCACTTACACACAAGAAGAAGAACAAGCAGGGATCTGAAGTGAATTATGCTAGATCTAGGATCTGAAGTGAATGTACTACCAAAAGCTACATGGCAATGCATGGGAGAACCTACACTGGGATATTCAACAGTTCAATTAAAACTAGCAAATCAACATAGAGTCCTACCAATAGGTAAATAAAAGGAGTGATGGTAGACCTGGATGGGGTGCACACTAAGGCAGACTTTGAAGTCATAGAAATAGCAGACAACACAACACCTTACCTGACACTACTTGTTCTGGATTGGGCATTCGAAAACCAGGCCATAATTAACTTAAAAACTAGAAAAATGACATTTGAGTCTGGGGACTACAGGGTCATAGCCCCACTCAACCCATCAGAAGGAAATAGGTTCATAGAACCCACTTGCCTGGATTTATAAGAGATCAACCAGTTGTACATAAAAACTGTGCGCGATGCGGATTATATAAACCCAACTACAGGTAAGGTACTCAGTTGGCGGAGAATTACTTCATGCACAATAGAATTAGACACTGGGTTAGAAAACTAGCAACAAAGACTACACAAAGTATCCATGAGAAGGTGTGCCAGAATAGACCGCGCAATAAGGTGGATTGGCACAGAAATAAGAGAACCACCCAGCTTTCATGGGCTAAATGATTTGGAAACTTTCTTGAGACAATATGAAGACGAAGTACTAGAAAACGAGAGATTGCTAGAACTGGATTTAGCATTAAAGGCTACACCCGCTAGATGGTGGGGTGTACACAAAGAAACTATCACAGATTGGTACCAATGTAAGCGATTACTGCACATAACGTTCGACATAGAACAAATAGGTAAAAAACAACAAAAATAAGATGGAATAGGCACACCAGCAGAACACTTGGAGGCGTGTCAAATGATGTGGAAAATGATGCCACCAGAGGAATGGTATCACCACTTCATTCATACTTTAGGGGGAATACCAGGGAATTGGTATACGAACCAAGAAATGTGTAAAGGAACCAAGACATGGGAAACACTCCAACATAACTTTACGGTTACTTTCTCATTCGACCATGAGAACCCCAACATGGACGCAACCCTAAAATGGATCAGTAAAGTCATATTCATCGAATAATCGGAAGTAGAAACTATCACAGAGGTACAATAGCAAAATAAGAAGACAGTTAAGGATATACTGTCATGCTACCATGTACAGGAGGAAGCTCTGGATGAAGACGATCTGCGCGATATTCAGATCAAAGAAGTCGAAGGACAGAGAGATGTGGAAGGACCACCCTTAGAGTCAGAGGTCATCTCTGCGCCAATCAAGATAAAGAAGGTTAACATAGAGACCTCTGAGTGGCCAAAGATGGTCAACATTGGAGACTACTGGGAAGAAAAAACACTAGAAGGTATCACATAATTGTTGTGTGAATACAACGACCTTTTTCCCACAACCTTTACAGAGATGAAAGGAATAACTGAAGAATTAGGAGAAATGAAGATACCACTCAGACCTAATGCGAGACCCATTAAACAACGACCATATAGATTGAATCCCATATATAAACAAAAAGTTAAAGACGAGATCGATAGGATGGTCGAGGCCAGTATCATCAAACCAGTCAAAGAATCATAATGGATAATTTCGATGGTAGTATAGGAAAAGAAACAAGGAAGAGGGATCAAAATATGCATCGACTTGAGGAAGTTGAACGATGCATGCCTACACGACCCATTCCCCATGCCGTTCATGGACGAAGTACTTGAGAACGTAAAAGGCCATGAAGCCTTCTCATTTACCAATGGATTCTTAGGATATCATCAGATTAAGATAGCACGGGAAGATAGACACAAGACCACGTTCACGACAGAATGGGGATCTTATCAGTATACAGTCATGTCGTTCAGACTGAAGAATGCACCCGTGATATTTTCTAGAGTGGTCATCACAACATTTAAGTAGTTCATCCATCAATTCCTCGAAGTATACCTATATGATTGGACGGTCTATAACCTGTTAAAAAACCATGTGGAAGTGTTACGAATGATGTTAGAACGATGCAGACAGTGCCAAATATCACTGAATATCAAGAAATGCATATTTGGAACACCATTTGGTATACTATTGGGACACATAGTATGCAAACAGGGTTTGCTAGTGGATCAGGCCAAAATCGCAATCATTGTTAATCTACCAATGCCAAAAATAGTTCGCCAACTCAGAGAAACGTTAGGACATATGGGATATTACAAGAAATTCATCAAAGGCTACACACAGAGTACAATGCCAATGGAAAAACTGTTAAAGAAGTATACAAAGTATCAATGGAACGACGAATGCCAACACGGTCTAGATACCCTAAAGGAAAAGATGGACACCGCACCAATATTGGTATTTCCATATTGGGAGAAGAAATTCCATGTACATGTAGATGCATCAGCGATCGCACTCGGAGCTATCTTGGCACAACCAAGAGAAAGAGACTTGGATCACCCAATAGCGTTTGCAAGAAGAAAATTATCAGATTCAGAACAAAATTATAACATGACAGAAAGAGAAGGCCTAGCTATGGTTTATGAACTACATAAGTACATACATTACCTATTGGGAAAACACTTTAAGATGTTTACAGATCACTCAGCCCTGAAATACCTAGTCAACAAGGTCGATGGTTATTACTATTTCAAGAATTTGACTTTGAGGTAATAGCTAAACCAGGAAAACTGAATACAGGGCCTGACCACCTATTGAGGGTCACAAACGGAGAGGAACCAACAAATTTATAAGACAAATATCCAGATGCACAACTATTCTCAGTACAGATTGTTGATGATTACTTTGCAAAGATCATCTAGTACTTAAGCACAGGTACTTCACCACAAGAATATACCACTGTGCAGAAGAAAAACTTGGTAGTCCACACAACTGACTATCAATTGATCATAGGACATCTATACAAGATGGGCGCAGATAGCATCTTACGAAGATACGTACTAGCCCACAAATGACCAAGAATTTTAGCAGAAGCCCACGAGGGAATAACAGGAGGGAATTATGTAGGAAAAGCTACAACGTAGAAGGTACTATGTGCAGGATTATGGTGGCCAATGATCCACAGAGACTCGAAAGAATACTATCAGCAATGTGATGTTTGTCAAAGGGTAGGAAAACCCAATAGAAGGGTCGTGATGCCACTACGACCACAAGTGACACTTCAGGCATTCGAAAAATGGGCAATAGACTTCGTGGGACCTATTAACCCACCAGCCAAAAGAACGGCGGTGAGATATATTATCATCGCGACGAAATACCTAACAATGGGTGGAAGCCGCACCAGTAAAATATTCCAGCGTAGAGACAACTGCACACTTTCTGTTTGAACAAGTAATTACTAGATTTGGGTGCCCAAAAATTTTGATGAGCGACCAAGGAACGCACTTCATAAAAAACACCATCTGAGCGTTGTTGGAAGAGTTTGAAGTTCATCACCAAAAAAGAACACTGTATCATCCATAGGCAAATGGCACGGTAGAAGCCTTCAACAAAATTCTAGAAAATGTCTTGACAAAGATATACAACATCAACAAGGATGATTGGGATCTCAAGGTACCAGCAATACTATGGGCGTATAGAACCACATGTAAAAAGATGACTGGCCACACACCGTTCAAACTAGTCTATGGTCAAGAAGCAGTAATGCCCTTAGAATTTTTAATACCTAGCCTACGTGTAGCAGCCATTACACAAATGACAAAATGAGGCACAGTATAGGAAAGAATGAATTAATTACTTTCAATGGAGGAAGACTGAATCTTGGCAAGATTCCATCAACAAGTACATAAAGCAAGAGACAAATCTTGGCATGACCGCCACATCAAGAGGAACACATTCAAGGAAGGAGATCTAGTATTACTCTATGATAGTAAAGCATTACAACACCCAGGAAAGTTGAGAATGCATTGGCTAGGACCATATGAGGTAAAAAATATCACAGACGGAGGAGTTGTACAGTTAAGAGATCTAACGGGCACATACCTCAGAGGAATGGTCAATGAGAGCTGACTGAAGCTGTACAAGGACAGTCGACCACCCATCGCACAGTGAAAAAAAAATAATAATAGAAAAACAACATGAAAAAATCATGATGGACAAGCTGCATATGAAACACGAAGCCAGTAAGGGAAAAGATAACGACCATATCAAAAAATGAAACACGCGGAAAGATCGGCAAAAGTAGGCTGACAGGACAACAAGAAGTAGAGTTAAAGAAAGGCAAGGATGAATGGGATGCCACATTAAACGTGTCAACTGGAGACGATAGAGCAGGCATAATGGCAAGTACGAAACCGCCGTAGATGCATTGAACCTACAATTATGGTGCATTAATCACATGATGGAGGAAACATCCTCGACAAACTTCATGACGAGCCCATACAACACACGGGCACAACAACAGTTAGTCTATTTGAGGAAGGAGATCAAGAAACGAGCAATAGTAGCAAGAACAAATAGAGTGAAACCACAAATCTCACCAAATCCATTCAAACCCCAGAAACGTTCGATAGACACCATTATGGCACCACCGAGGCTCACAGAACTAGGCCATACAGCTAGATCAACCAGGGCTTAGAAAAGGTCACAAGGACCACTGGAAGAAAGTGAACAACAACCCCCAGAGATCATCGATATTGATGAAATCCCATCACTAGAGGAAATTCCAGTAGAGCCTACACCCATACTTGAGGCGGCCCCTAAACCACAAATAGAGGCCGTGGAATAGGATACACCAATAGTAGTGCATGAGCCCCAACACAAAGAAGAAGAAACCCACTAGGAAATACCACAAAAGAACGCCGAAGCAGCCATAGGAGCCACTAGAAGCGCACGGAACCTGGATGCAGCAATGCAACCAGACGTCCCACAAAGACCCATCGCAGATTCTTTTTCGGTCAAGCCGACGGGTGAAATGGCCATGGCTTGGGCATAATGGATGGCGAAGGAGCAACCGGAAGCTGTTGGAACCTCGATCCAACCATTGCGGCAGGAGGACCAAATTCAGATACCAAGCTCACCTCGAAAGAAACCGGCTACAGAGATTGTGCTACCTCACATACCAAAGGGAGTACAGGTGGACCCACATCTATTAGTTCATATCGGGAAGCTCAAGTATTCCCACCATGACGTAGCATATGACACCAAATATCCAGAGGTTGCACTGCATGTTTTTATGCAGAAAATAGTCATGAACCAACTTGGAGAATCCATCACTTAGCCACACTAGTGGGCCACTGGACTGGATAGAACAAGAATTCTAGGGTTGCTGAAGATACCACACTTTGGAAGAGGCCAATATGCGATGACATGCATCAAATAACTGTTAGAAGTTACACATGGAGGGGATATATGGCTGGACAAACCCGTCCACATAATGGTCAAACTTATCACACAGATAATAGGCCTACCCACCAGGGGTATGGATCCTGCATTGATCCTGAATGATAAGTCCAAGGAAAAAGCATTGGCATAAGAGATGAAAAATAAATATGACACCGATAGGGGAACAAGAGGAATTATAATTAAATGGATCAACAATGCCGCGACACAATTGGGTGCAAAGATCTTAGCCTACAAACTACTACAAAAATGCCACAAAGGCAAAGTACTGACAAGAGTCATTGTTGTTTTAGCATAGTGTGCAGAAGGCACCTTCATGAGTTGGGTGCCATACCTATCAAACTTGTTCCAAATAGACCGCAAAGACACGCAGGATGCAGGTACATAATTTCATTACTCATGGCTGATCACTCTCATAGCTTTCATGGGATGGTGAGAACTAGAATATGTCGTCTTTGCTACCACACCATAGCTAGGAGGAGAAAGATATCGCATCCTGAGATCTGGGCCACTAGCCAAGAAGAATAAGGAGAATAGAATTGTATTCGAAGTGTACCTACGGGAGATACATGAAGCCATCATCCGAGCATGGAGAATAACACCAGAGTCTGTTGCATGATATAAGGACATCGCTAATTTCTGGGCTAGGTGACAAACCATGCGGATACAACCAAGGAAAGACCTGGATAAATAGTGGCTACAGATGCGGTACTATGTCACCGAGGGTGATATCGACATGATCATCAGCGAATGTCCTGATGAATGGAGGATCCCAACTATACCCAGAGGAGTACTGACACAAACAATAGAAGGGGGGGTTGTGTAGGCGAAGACATAGCCTCCATAAATCCTAGTAACCAAGAGATGAAAAATGGGCCAACCCAAGTCAACTCAGGTAGATGAAGGCTCAGAGCAGCTAGGGACCCAGAAGGGAGGAACAAAAACCACCCAGCCGACCAATGGACAGAAGAAACTGGCTGAGGGAGCACATGAAACCGTATCGAACCCCATCACACAGGAGCCAGGGGGGGCTAAGAGACCAGTGGTACAGGACGTAGGTGCAGGCAAGAAAATGAAGGCACAACGACCGCCAACAAATTACACAATCATGGAGGATGATGGAGATATGATTGCTAGGATGGTCCAAGATTGCCTTGCAAAAGATTTTGATCATGTCTTGCACCACAGGGATAAACTGTAGAAGGAACTGACAGAAATGGGACATATCCTTAAGAAATTCGGAGAAGCCTAGATCACAAATAGTAGTAGAGGCACATAGCCATCAACCACACATGCCACAAAAAGGGTGGAGGTAGAAGAATGCGACCCAGTTCTTCCAATACCACATGCACATTCCACGGTCTACATAAAGCCTAGCATGCTGCAAATGGATGAAATTGTGGGATAGAGACCATTGAAGGATTTGGATCATATCTAATTGGTATTAACATGGATTCCATCAAAATAATTACAAAAACTATAGGTTAGCGTCGACCACGAGATGTAGGTTCAGGCACATAATAACTTAATCAAGCTACAACAAGCAAAAAAGAAGCAGGAAGCGCTGGAAACATTTTTTGCACAGGCCTAATTGGAAACCAAGGAGGAGAAAGAACGCAGAAACAAGATGGAACATAGAGTGGAAGAAGTTTTTGGGAAACTTCCAACTACTGTGCAAGGAAATGAACTCCCAGTCACAGAGAAGATCGACTAGATTGTGCAGGCAATTGATCAGTATCAAAAGGAGATCAAGACTCTCTGCGGATAGATTAGAACGACAACTCCACTAGTAGTGAAGGAGCAAAGGAAGCAGAAAGAAACAATGCAACTGCAGGAGTTAGAAAAACAGGTTAGGACGGTAGACAACTTGCTGGATAAAGTAGTGCAACTGTGGACAAGGCTGGAAGAGGATCCACAAGTCCAACACTAGGACAAGGAGGAGGAGAGGATCAATGCAACGATCCAAGGACTCAAGCACTGACAAAAGATCATATCAATCCTAGAATGAGTCAAGGGAATGCAAGAGCTGAAGAAGATACAGGTAGAACTTATCACTGCACAAACACAGAAACATGAGCGTCAGGCTCAAATAGAATCGTTGCAGGAACGGGTAGCAGAAGTACTTGTGCAGGTAGAATAAGCCAGAAACTAGACAATATAGACTCAACTAGAATGTGCGGGACTGATGAGAGAGGAAGTGGCAGCTCAGATAGTTGACACCATCAAGGAGAAAACTGCGTAGGCACTGATAAAAACAACAAAGTTGTGGGAACAGTTCCAGATGATCACCAAGGAGATCGAGGAAGCGCAAAGAAACTAGGTGACTCAGGATGAGTCATGTGTCAGTGTTGGGGGCCTGTTGGCACCAGGCCAAAAAAGAAAGAAGAACAATCGTGGGAAAGAAAGTGTGCAGAAAACCGAAGTAACAACTGGCAGAAGAGCAGCACATGCACATGCAAGAAAGCGTGCACAAAGGAAAGCGATAGTTGGAGGAGGAGCAACACACATATGGGAGAAAGACCTAATGTAAGAAGGGTTAGGGTTTTTGTAATATTCTGTAAAAGGATGAAGAGCCCGAAATGTATAAATATAGATACAAAAGTATCATATAGGGTGGTTCATTAGTAGTTGTTAGCAATTCTCTGTAATGTTCTGAATGATACGAACTGATTTTTTAAGTTGCTGAGAAAGGGAGACCCAAGGAGAGGTAGATCTGAGGATTAGACCACAGGCCGTGGAGCCTGGTGTGATCTAGTTCACCTCACATAGATCTCACCTAGTTTTGTGGAGAATTATAAGCGTGAGGCAGTAGAAATGAAGAACTATCATAATATAAGAGCCAAGAGCCAAATCTTTGTGGACATAGCCCAAGAGGGGGTGAACCACGATAACTCTCATGTAATGTGTTAAATGTATGCATGATTCTTCT
>CBVK0101021035.1:0-10052 GCA_900067695.1 Picea abies
AACTCCTTTATCATTTGTCGTGTTATGTGTTTATTGTTCACTATTATTTGTTGGTTATTATATACACCTTGAATGTGAAAGTTTCTCTAACTTATGTGTTTGCAAATTGATCATTTTTCCTAAGCACACTTAATTTAAAACTTGCAAATATTTCAAAGTTACAAGCCTTTTACATTTTCATATCACATAGGAAAGCTCGTAAGAAAGAACAGACCTACATAGGTCACAAGATTCATTGTTTACCTCACTGGGAAATGTGTAGAAGGAATCCATATGAACTAGGCGAAGTACTTGGTCAACCAGCTGGAATTAGACTGTAGCGAAGCTCGGGATTAGGGCTATGAGTTCCACTTTATCTGGCTCCTGATCCTCACTGCATTTAACACTTGGGATATGTCAGAAGGTGCAACTTTCCTGGACATCGATCCATTCGAGTCGCTCAC
Source organism: Picea abies (assembly GCA_900067695.1). Taxonomy (NCBI): domain Eukaryota; kingdom Viridiplantae; phylum Streptophyta; class Pinopsida; order Pinales; family Pinaceae; genus Picea; species Picea abies. Next base: position 444 of record CBVK0101021035.1, read on the forward strand.
TTTGAAGTTCACCACGCTCTAGTACTCGAGCAATATGGGAAAATAGTGGCAGTCGAGTGTGGTCTTCCACATGTAGTATCTCCAACTAAAAGGCCATCAAAGCTATTCCTAACATGACGCCAAACACTCTGTATCCGTTTAGACCTCTCATGAAGTTCCATGTATATTTACACTTCATCCATATCACTATGCGAGCAGATGAGTAAAAAGAGGAACTTCAGTCATACTATAAGCTCACATAGGAGGACCTCGAAAAGATAACCAAGGACTAATATGCAGAGATCCTCATCCCTGTTGGCCCTGTAGAGATGTTTTATCCCAACCTTGACAACTCAAAGGATTATCACAAAGAACATGACACACCTAGAACCAGCAGAAGAAAGAAGACTAAAGAATTCCAAGACTTGAGCAGTGCATTGGAAGAAACTGCTTCGGTATCACCTGGCCGAGGGGGTGATGACAAAGTAGAAAAGACAAATGTTAAAGAAGATCAGAAGAAGTAAGGAGAAGTAACACCACCTAAGGATCATATTGATGAGGCTGATCCCTTGAAGAAAAGAAAGGTTTCCCCCACGAAACCCACTTCCTGAAAGAAATCCAGAGCCACCTTGACTAAGATGCAGACTTTTCTCACTGTAGATGACTTCGACTTCACCATCACAGCTGTAGTAGATGCATCATAGGACATCTTATAGAAAAATGAAGCCAAGAAGAAGGATATGTATGATATAATTGAGTTTGAACTCGGAGGGGTACAACAGACCCTTCAATCCAGCTGCGTAGTAACCACTGTGCCCCCACCATCAGAAGAACCAGAGTTGGCAGATGAGCCTACCCAACTCTGCAAAATAGTTGATGTGACCAAAGCTCTCCTTCATCGAGCACAAGCTGAGAAATACTAGGCCACAACAGCCTTGAAACAAGCCCAGGAATAAATGGTAGAGCAACACCGAGTTTCATAAAAAGAGAAGGAGGACCTTTAAACCATGTTTGAAGAATAGAGGGCGCAGGCCAAGAAAGAAAAAGAATAGTTACTCACAGAACAACTTGAAGTCAAAGAAGTATTCGAAAGATCACTTCATTATGTGATGGGCTTAGAGCCAAAGGCAGAAGACCAAGTGGATCATCAAGTAGTGAAACTTGTGGAAGCTATCCAACAACTACAACAAAGAATAGAAGACTTAGAGCTATGAATAGTGCCCAACACTTCGTTGGATGTACAAGATCAAAGAGAAGCAACTACTCAAAGCACATTTGAAATAATAAATACCCTTTCCATGGAATGTAAAAAACTAAGTGATCGCAGTGCCTAGACTTATGAGAAACTCACTGAGGATTCTGAATTAAAGGCACTAGAGTCATAGATCCAGGAGGCAAAGAAGAAAGAAGAAACATTACAGGCACAGTTGAAGCCCCTGTCATCCGTTGAGAGGATGGAATGATCCCAATAACAACGCACTACTCAACAATAGGTCCACACCATTCACAGAAAATTCATGGAAGTGAATCAGAGGCTCCAACCAATACAGGATGAGGTTTTCCAACTATTCATAGAGATTGAAGGCCAAGGATCAGAACTAGAGCAAGTCGTCACTACCATTGAACAACGCTTAGAGGGACCTTTGAAGGAAGCAGTAATCCAAGGGTTTGCCAAACAGGAGGTCGTGGCACAACAACAGGTCAAAGCATCTTGAGCCAAGCTCGAGGCTTTCAAAGAAGAGCTACCTAGACCATAGTGACTTGGGATGAGTCACAGGTGAATGTTGGGGGCCTGTTGGCCCTTGACCAAGTTTTGAGGATCCTTGGTGAGGTTTGACCTAATTTTGGGACTTCAATAGGTTGGCGAAGATGGAGCACAAGTTGAAATGGAGATTGCAGGATCTCGGCCCCTTTTTAGGGATTTTTGGGTTTTGGCCTTATGTAATGGGTATGGGAATGTCAGACCATGGGTTTACCCATGTTTGAGCCTGATTTTGTAATGTATAAATAGATGTCTAGGTGATGTAGGAAGTAGCTTGATACCTTGCCAAGTGCTAAGGAAAGGGGAGATATATATGATGTTAGGTTCTAAGTGCAAGTGGTAATTGTAATTTCTGTGTGCATGGTCTATAAGACTTGTAGAGCTAAGTGCAAGTGATTGTAGGAAACTTTGAAAGGCTTTGTGTTGTAACTCAGGGAAGGAGGATCTAGTGAAGTGTGCAGATATCTTGTCCTCTACAGAGTAAGATATCAAGGCTTTGTGCATGTATAATATTGACATAAGACAATAAAAAGAAGAAGAATTGGTGGCCATAGCCCTAGGGAGGGGGTGAACCACGTATATCCTGTGTTGTGGTTGCTTTGTGAGTTTTGGGTGTTCTCTTGTTTATGTGATTAAATTATTAGTGTGTTTATGTATGTTATATATGATAGCTTAGTGTTAAATAATTTGAATGAATACTAGATCTGACCTATGTTGATGTGCTTAGTGCTTGATTATATTGGATATGTGTGAGTACTACACAATTTTGTTATTAGGGTTTATTTGCGTTGTAAGCTAAATGTGAATATTGATGAAATGTAAATTGATAAATGCTCTGTTAAAGTGATACAATCACATATCTGTGTCCCAGATAAGTTTACAGACATCGAAGTTCTGCAACCACCCCTTCCTCTACCTCGGGTGAGACTTCATCTGCTTCGCGGTTGTTGCTGAAAGGGATGGTAGTTAGGGTTTTGTTGGTGCATTGTTTTTGCCGAAAGGGCCAGTATTTAGGATTTTGTTGGTGCATTGTTGGTGCATTGTTGTAGGGTCGAACTATCACTTCCTAGAATCATGGATCTAATTTCTTTGAAAGAGAACAATAACTTCAACGGATTCACTAAAAATAGAAAACCTGTCTTTGCAAAATCATAATCGTAACCGAAATATTCTTTACAATCATTGATCATGATCGAAATACCACCATATGGTTGTGATAATTCATCATATGCACCATTGGACACTCTATCATCCCTACACAACAAGTCTACTACGCAACAATAACCTATAGCAAAAAACGCAGTGGATTGCCGAACAAATTGGGAAAATAGGTGTTAAATATGACATCATATCTCATGAATAAAAAACCATTTTTCGAAACTGAGAGAGGTTTTTGTAGGTAAGCTCACTATGAAGAAACTAGTCTTTCATTTTCATGAAATTCATTACCAGTTGGCCGGAATATGTGTCGCAAAAACATGTCTCAAACAAGAAATCATGAAAACTGAAAAATAGGGCTAAAATATTCATTCGCATCTCCCAATCCGTGACACCTTTTGAAAATATGAGATTTTTAAAATTCCTCTCCTGTTGGTCAAAAAATGATCTTGAAGTTTACCACTAAACCAGTCATTTACACAGCACACCTTGTAACATGTGCATAGGAAAATCCTCGATGCGACGACATCTTCTGTGCGACAAAATCCTCTGCATGATGAAATCCTCTACACAATGGAATCCTTTGTGTGATGACATATTCTACGTGATATAACCCTATGCGCGACGACATATTCTACGCAATGACATCTCTTGTGTGACAACATCCTTTGCATGATGACATCCTCTGCACGGCGGCATCCTCTATGCGATGACATCTTCTATGTGATGACATCCTCTACGCGATGGCATCCTCTATGTGACAACATCCTCTACGCGATGATATCTTCTGCGCGATGGCATCCTCTGTGTGACAACATCCTCTGCGCGATGATATCTTCAGCGTGATGACATCCTTTGCGCGATGACATCCTATGCGCGACATCATCCTATGTGTGAAAAATTCCTTTGCGCGACAACATCCTCTTCGTGAAAACATCCTCTGTGTGAGAACATCTTTTGTACGATGACATCTTCTATGTGAAAACATCCTCTGTGTGACAACATCCTCTACGCGACAAAATCCTCTGTGCAATGCACAACAAATGAAAGAAGCAAATGCCTTTGCGCAATGAACTTGAACAACATGTATTCTTTTGAAGTTCCCAACAATACAAATGACACGAGGTGTCATGATTGTTCCTTTTCTAACCTTATGAAAGGTGATGATGAACCATAATACCTTTTGACATGATATTCACCCTAACCTATGACTCATCTAGGAATTGATTGATTTTCCCAAGACCATGTCATGACTTTGAAAACTTTGGACAAACCTCTAACTCTATCTATGAAAATCATGGTGTTAAAAACTAGCTCCAACGGGGATGATATCCTCCCAGTGAGGTAGAAACTAACTCGTAGACTATGTGCCTATCCATTGGTATGTTCTCAAACCATTGAAAACTCTACTCTGACCTGTCACCTGTATCCACTGAAAACCCAAAACTGTGTATGCTCTAAACTGAAATCTGAAACTAAGATGAAAATGAAAACTACAAATTTCTAAAATAAATTCTCGTAGTATCGATATTATTTTCACCCCTACCTACCCTACTTTCCTTTAGCATAAATTCTGAATCAAGTGATCTCACACTTCTAATGAAGCCAGTCAAGCAAATGGCTTCTTGACTACAACTTGCTTTCAGCTCCTCCAGATAGAAAAAAGAACTCAACAAATGATAACTCAAATTGAAAATCCAATTTTATCCCTACCTTCTTGAACAACACGTACTCCATATTCTCTGATGATTTCAGCCTACTGGCAAAAGGGTCTTCGAAAACATGTAAGAATGCCCTTTTTTGAAAATCAGAAAAAAGACAAGGATCTCTTTCATCTAGTTGACCCTTCTCAAATGGAAATGTAGCAACCAGATCACCTTTCACATATTCCATAGTAGGGACAAGTTTTATTTACTCTTGGAAATATTTATATGAAACAACAATCTTATATGTTTGAGAAAAATCAGAAAATGCTCCTTCATGTTCTTGAACGAGAATGTCATGCTGGCTTTTTAAAATTTCTGAATATGTCAAATCATGAATAGATTTTGCAACATCCAAAAGATCTAAAATAGCCTGCTCTTCTTCAATATTTCCTTGTAACTTTGGGTAGATATCCTCATTAATAGTTTTAATGCCTAGATTTTCCGCACATACAATTTCAAAAGCCTGATTTTCACCAATTTCTTCATGATACAAATCTTTAGAAAATGAATGAGCTGCAAAAGAATTTGAATTATTATCCTCATACTTTTGACTGTAATAAGGATGCCAAGGCTATGAATTTTCATTAATTTCATGGGATATAACTTGACTGTCAACATTATGATGAAAATTTGTTTCCTTTTGAAGCAAAGAAGAAGCCAATGTTTGCCCGGAATGATCTTGTGTACCAATGCAACTAGTCTCTACTAGTTCTTCTTGATGAGAAGATAGTTCGTAAAGGGATTCTTTGATTTAATCATACATTAAGTATTCATCATCAACATCAATCCCCGTGTTTTTAATAAGATTGTCAAAATTTCCACAGAATTTTTCAATCAGAACTAAATATGGGTAACTTTTCTTATAATTCACACAAAATAATGAATAGAAATCTTCAAGGGAAAATAGACTAGGAGATGGCAATCCTTCATACCAGGATCATGTAGATGACAACCCTAACTATCGACCCTTTTAGAAACATCTGTGAAGCAGATGAAGTCTCACCCGAGGTAGAGGAAGAGGTGGTTGCAGGACTCAGATGTCTGCAATCGTAGCTGGGACACTGATCTGTGATTATATCTTTTACAGGGAACTTAGCATAGATCATTCGTCAATATTTAACGTGTATGGTACTTCGCAGATAACACAGAGAATCACAGTCAATACTTATACTAAATATGGTTCAGTACTTAGCCACATAAATATAGGTTAGGTTCAATAGATCAAGCATTAAGCATCTTTTATATCAGATCTAACATTCATTCATATATCATCAGCACAAAGCATAACTAGATATACTAATCATAGCAAGCACTTAGACAAAAGGAAAAAACACATTAGATCAAAGCACAAAGAACAATACACACAATTATTGTGGTTCACCCACACCCTAGGGCTACGCCCACAAAGTCTTCTTTATATTATCTCGGTCAAGCAATTACAACACAAATCTTTAACGATCCTTACTTCGCACAGGACAAAATATCTGTGCAGCTTGCTAGATCCTTCTTCCTTGCACTTCAACACAAAGCTATGACAACTTTCACTTAGATTCTCAATATCATGCACAGAGCACTTCAAGATACATCTGATCACACAGATCTAGTACTGGCACTAAGCCTTTAGCTATACACCACATAGATGTACTACCTCTCTTTCTTCTCTATTTACATTGCCTATTTAGAGATTACAAAATAGGCCTAAGTGTGGGTAAACCCACGGGCCAACATCCCTTTCCCATTACATCAACCCAAAACCCTAAAATGGACCCAAAAATAGGTCTTGCTTCCTTAATTTCCGCTTCGCGTTGCGCTCCATCATTGGCAAGTTGTCGCAGTCCCAAAAACAGTCAAATATGACCAAGTATTCTTCAAAACTTGGTCAAGGGCCAACAAGCCCCCAACACTCACCTGTGAATCATCCCAACTCACTCAGGTCTGATCAATTTCACTCTGAACACCTCGAGGTTGGATCGAGCTGCTTCAATCTGTTGTAGTGCGACAACCTCTTGTTCTGTAAATTCCTGGATTATTGTGTCATTGAGCGGTCCTTCCAGGCCCTGTTGTGTAGTGATGACAAGCTATTTGAGTTCAGCTCCTTGGCTTTCAAGTTCAAAAAAAAGTTAGCATGCCTTCTCCTGGAGTGGTTGCAATCATTGAGAGACTTCCATCACTTTACTTTGCAGCATGTGTACTTGTTTTTGGGTTGTACATTGTTCTGCGAACCTCTTCATTCTTTTGACTGGGGTCATAGACTTTAGCTGTGCTTGTAGTACATCTACATGTTGCTTTGCTTCATAGATTTGTGCCTCCAATGTCTTCGATTATGGATTCTCTGTGAGGGTTTCATAAGTTTGTGCACTTCTATTTCTTAGCTTCCTACATTCCAAAGCCAAGATTTTTAACTGGTCGACTGCATTTCAAGTAGTGGCCTCTCTTAGATCTCTTATCTCTTGGGGTGTCTCAGGTATGGTGCGGAGCTCTAGATCCGTGATGCACCATTGGAGTTGTTGGATTACTTCTTCCAATTGGGTCACCTGCTGTGGAAGACAGTCTTCCATATTTACTTCTATAATCGTCATAGAGCGAAGTGCTTTGTGAATCCTTTCCTGTACTTCAAGCTTCTCTGCTAGCAACTGGTCCCTGCTCTACTGTAACTGTTATTTTTCCTCCTCCCACTTCGCTTGTAAGGCAAGCTACTCCTGTTTTGCCTTACTTCATTATTCTCTGTGTTCACTATGTTCTTGTGCCAAAGCCTAGGTGGCTTGCACTATGTCTTCTTGAGCTCGTCAAAGGTGAGCTTCGACTTTATCAGTGATCTGGCATAACTGTGTGGGTTCATCACCTATTCCTGTTGTTTCTCTTATCAATATAATTGTATACATTGCTTGGCTAGGTTGGGGTGCTTGCTACACTTCTTTGAGTTTTCCTTTGATCTAGTTGAATAACTCCTCCTACTTTGCTACTTGATTTTCTGCGAGCTCTAGTGAAACATCATTCAGCACGACAATTAAGAAGTCAAAATCATTCGGGGTAAGGGTAGTTTTAGGCATGGTTCGGGTGGCATTAGATTTATTTTGGGATGAAGGATTTGGTGTGGTAATCTTCCTTTTCTTGGAGGGATCTTCCTTGTCTCTAGGTGGACTAACCTCACCTTTGTTCTACTCAGCTTCTATGCCCCCTAGTTCTTCATCATCACCTCCCTTCACAGGTGAGAGCGAAGTAGTCTTCATGGATGTGTTGTGGATATCTTGAACTTCCACATCCTTCTTAGTCTAGCACAGTCCAGGTGTATCTGGAATAGCTTTAGGGCTATCCATGTCAGACATCTCTATAGGGTCTAAGAAGGTCTTTCGACCATTCCTTGGTAATCTCCTCCAAGTCATCTTCTGTCAGCTTGTAATATGACTAGAGATGTTTTTTGTGCTCATCCGCGCACGCTGTGATATAGGTGAAGCGATGGTCTGCGCTGAATTTCATCAAAGGTCTAAACCTATGAAGTGTGTTGGGTGTGATGCACGGTGTATACTGGATGGAATTCCTCAATTGAGTGTAGTGAGCATGGAAGACAGCATTGGATTGCTACTGCTTGTTCATGTCGCTAGAGTACCACAGCGTACAAAACTTCACGGCCAGTGGTTTGAAGGGTTCGATCTCTGGAAAAGTGGCTCCCTCGGGAAGTTATCAAGCAATGAAAGTGATGAGTATGAGCAACCAGCTAAAGTGGAATTCATACCCTTGGTCCTACACTTGTCTACAATCAAGCTCTAGATGATTTATAAGGTACTTTTCCCAGTTCATTTGTAGTCCCTTCATGCACTTCCCTGCGAGGTCAACTACAAATCCGGTCACGTGTGTGGGTCTTTTCTTGTAGAATAAATTTCTTGTGATCAGCTGGAAACCAAAGCACACTGTTGCATTCTCAATGGAGGCTACCTTGTAACCTCGCATGCCTTTCTCTAGATCTCCATATGTGTCTTTTATTCGTTGGGTGAGAGTGTGATCTGCGGTATTTCCAGGGTAAAATTCTTGTGGGTCAGGGCCCTGCATGCTTAGCCCAATGATCCGAATGATCAAAATGGGATCCACAGTGATGCGGAAGTCCAACCATAGGTATCCTCTATGGTAGCAGGACAGCAACAACATGACGCATGCATTTACTTCCTGATGCCTCCTGAAATGTGGAATCTTCATTACGTTGAGGAGGGTTGTCTGTGTGAGGCTATGGGTCCATTGATGCGGGACAATATTGGGGTTCTTTCCTTTTGTAATAGTCAACTACTTGTGTGGGGATATCATATTGTAAACCTTGTGATCTCCAAGGTTAAAATCACTAAATTTCAGCGTGGTGAGTGTTGTGGTGGGAAATCCCCCTACGGACTAGAAAATAGGGTTATATTATGCATGCATATGTGAACAAAAGAAACCTACTTTCTATCTTCGTCCCCAGGCCTAATCCCCATTTCTTTTTAGTGAATACATGGTTAGACCAACATACCTTGTTCTGGATGGTTGATGTTGATCCTTCTTCACACTTGACCGCTTGTTGGCAGCTCTCCTCCCAAGGCTGACCTGCATACACAACAAGCAACAAACTACACATGCATTTTACCTACAAACTAATGGGTTAGAGATTCAAACATATATTTACTGAACTATGAAGAACTCATATAGTGGGATGGGAAAAACATTTCTTTATTATTAACTTTAATGAATCAACTTACAATGTCAAGACCGGCCACTGCTCTGCGAATCCTGATACTGGGCTCCTCTTCAAATGTCCTCCAACTTCTTTGCTTTGTATCTCTTCTTGCACAAGGATGGATAAAGGGTTGTGACAATGGGAATGTGCAATTGGGTAGATTTTCTTTACTCTTATTCTTCCTCTTCCAAATGAGACCTCTAACCCTTCTTTTATAGGCTAGAAGAAGCTAGGTATTTGGATGAACCCTCGGCCATGCATGGCCGAAAGTTTCATTTAACTCACTGATCAAAATCTGGACCAGG
>CBVK0101021036.1:0-10052 GCA_900067695.1 Picea abies
GAAAGTAAATATACCGCCGGAATCAGGAAGATGAGACAGACACAATGGCACTATTTTCGTCGCATTCCGAGCACTTTGAAAATTGAGCAAAATTTGATCCCCTGATCATGGTCATTAAATGATTCAATTGTTGCAAATTTAAATGGCATAGTGCACTCTTTTTTGAAAGAAATTAAGATAAAATTTGTTGGCATGTTTAACTATCTAGGAATGGAAGATACCGATCATATATATTGTGAATATGAATAAACAAACAATCACTATGATATATTGTTGAAAATTTAGCTATTGTGAATATGAATAAACCAAACAATCACAATAATATATTATTACAATAATATATTATTGGAAATTTAACTTCACAATGCAATTTAGTATGTAACAATTTATATAAACATAAAATGAATTGTTTTACTTTGTAACTTAGGTTAAACAAATTATTATAATATACCTCCATGCTTAAAAGAAACAAACTACTATAAATAAAATTGTCCTACAAATTAAAGAATTGATATTCAAAATACATAATCTAGTCCTCTACATAATTTTGTTTTGGACTCTTTTTCATTTCTCAAATCTAATTCCATGTTTATCTAACATAATTTTATGCACCAACTTTGTAGTACGATTGTGTGAAATGAACAAAATTTACAAAACTTCATTGAGTTTGACATTGTTTAGAGCTCCATTTATATCACCATTAAATGATTTAGTTGTAACTTTTAGCTTTGAATGCACAATGCACTTTATTGCAAGGGAGATTAAGGTAAAAATTGTTTGGAATGTTTATTTATTCGAAATGGCGGATATCCGTCATAAATATTTTGAATATGAGTATATTATATATTATTGGAAATTTAGCTTCATAGTGTAAACTAGTCTATAATAATTTATATAAACATGAAATGATTTGTTTTACTCTATTAACTTAGTTAAAGAAAACAAGTATAATAAGCCTCCATGCTTAAAAGCAACAATAAACTCCAAGATCTCACAATTGACACATTTTTTTTACAATTTGCAATGATCCTGAACTGATTTTGAGCTTCTTCGACATTTTTTATGTTGAATTCTCGCCCAATCAATGAAGCCACAAATTTAATTGTTCCGAGCAAAAAATAAGAAAGATTTTAACAAAATTACTATATTTTTTTTGTGGGAATGGGTAACTCAACGTGCACAAAGATTAGCTTGAAAAACTAGCAAATGCTCCAAAGCATGACCTGACTTGATTATGTTTTCTTCTTTCTTCTCCTAATCAATGTATATCATATGTGATTGCACACAACATAGTAGAGTGGACGTCTTGTACTTATTTGAAAATTGAAATTAGCTTGGAAATCAATGTAGGTTTTTCATGTGTGTATGGTTGAGTTATATCTCTTGTAACCACATTGCCCACAAATATGTGAACATATTTGTCGAATAATTTCATTTTAGCATAAATACATTTTTAATTATTAAAAAAATTATTAAAATTAGAACAAATCTATTATAAAAAGCTTAATGAATGGAAAAGTTTACAAACTAAGACATAGATGAAGCTATAATTTTACATGGAAGAGGTATCTTGAGTTTAATCATTAACTAAGAAGCAACCTTTTTTACTTTTTATTAAATTTTTTTTTTTTTTCCACAGGAAAATTGGTCTTTTATATTCATCAAAATATAAAGTGTTTATATAACACTGCACTTTTCAAACAAAAGTCAAGATAAAATGAGCTTGTCTCGTCTAAAGAGCTATACTTCTTCTACCTATCTCTCTGAGATCTGGCTAAAAAGCTCTGAAGCATTTTTGAAGAGGACAAAATGATACAAAACACCAGGGGCAATGCATCCAAAAGCAAAAAGAGTCCAAAAGAAGAGAACCATGTTCAGATAGACAACGACTTAAAAAACTCTAAAGAGACATGATTAGAAGAGTCAGATGTATAGGGTATGATCCTCATTTCCATCTTTCCTTTGGTTGTATGCAATTCTCCTCGACAGTTTTCCAAGAGCCAACTTTGATAATCTGTCAGCATCTTTGTTCTCCTCACGATAGATGTGGGCGAATGTGATTTTTCTAAAAGGAGTAAGGGATTCTATGATTCTTTCCTTCCAACTTTCTAGAGTTGTTGCTTGAATGGCTCCTCTCTTGTTTATCCAATCAATGACAATCCTTGAATCCCCTAGCAAAAGCAAGTCTGGAATGGATAATCTAGAAGTCCGGATTAGAGACGCCCATAACCCCAATAGCTCTGCTTTGGTGTTTGATCATTTTCCACAGTTAAAATTCCAGGAATAAGAGATGGAGTTGTTGATTGCTATCTTTCCCCCAGCCCTGCATTTTTCTTCCTTCTGGTGAGTCACACCATCAAACCACGCTACATTTGTATCACCTGGTATTACCATCTTTTGAGGACGTGTATGGATTGTGTTAGCACCATCTTTTGAGGACGTGTATGGATTGTGTTAGCCATGCTGCCATGAAAAATTACTGTTGCGATGGTTTTGTAAGCTACCTTATGTGCTGACGGGTTTCCTGCTAAAAAAATGGTGAAGTTCCTTTCATTCCATAAGTACCAATTTAAAAAGGCTGACAGGGATGCGACCGACAAATTTGTTGCATTCCAATTTGTATAGCAGTCAGAGTTTTGTTGTGCCAGCTACGAGCAAGGGGTAGTTATTTAAGAACCATGTTCCATACATCGTTAGCAAAAGTGAAATGTATAAACATATTCTTACCGGTCTCTTTATTTCGCTTGCATAAGGAGCATATGCTCGGACCCATCCATCCCCTTTTCTGGAGATTTCTGGAGAGAATCTTGTTTTCAGCAACTAGCCAGGTAAAAAGCTTTATTTTTAAGGGGCAGTCCCAATTCCAGAAATTTCTCTGCCACCCGAACACCCTTGGCGACCAAAACTTGGTTGCAATTGCATTGTAAACATTGTTTACCGATAATTCCAGAAATTTCTCTGCCACCCGAACACCCTTGGCGACCAAAACTTGGTTGCAATTGCATTGTAAACATTGTTTACCGATAGAATGCCTGAACAGTCTCCTCTCGTCTAGAGTAAAGTGTCGGGGCGATTCTAAAGGAGGATTCCAAAGCTTTTCAGTTTTTTCCTGTAATCTTCCCATTTCGTAGACAAATCTCCCTCTAGCTCTAGATCAATACTAGATATCCAGTTTGCTCCAATATTTCCTTGAGCTTGTGGATAGCTTACTTGATATAACATAAAAATTATTTTTGAGTTCAGTTTTCCTATTAACTCATCAGAGAGCAGAGAGTCCTTTCCCATGCCTAAAATAATATCTTTCCCAATCACGATTGAGTGACCAATGCTCGGATTCCAGGCCAACCAGTGAAGTATAAGCGAAAGTGTATTTGTTAAATTTTTCCAAGTCTGAGACCCTACCGTCGATCTTGTTGATGTCGATTTGAGCCATGTATGATGCTGGACATATGGAAGGTATTTTTCTTTTATCACCCTGCTCCAAATGTCGTATTTTGTTAGAACTCGCCAAAGAGTGTTTGTGGCTAAAGCCCGATAGAATATATTGAGATTTCAGAGACCCCATTCTCCAAATAGCTTTGGTCTCGAAACCAAATCCCACCTACACAAATGATATTTGAAGCTCTTTTGTTTTCCAGCCCAAAGAAAAGAGAAAGACAGCTGACGAAATTTTGCAAGGACCAATAGCAGGAGATGAACTATAGCCAACCAATAAATGGGGATACTTTCCAAGACAAATTTTATTAAAATGTACTTGCCTCCCAATGATAACATCCTGTTACACTAGTGGTTAATCTCGCTTTCAAATTTTTCTATGAGCCAGCCCCAGTCTTCTGCTTTATAGCTATCTAACTTTAAAAAAATGTTAAGATACTTAAAACCTCTCGTAAGATCTTTGAACTCATACCTGAACAACGCTTTTAGTTCTGCTATAGAGTCGGATTGGATTCCAGTGTGGTGTATAGTTGATTTTTTAGGGTTGATACTTAAACTCAAAGCCCGGCAAAAAAATGTTGAGGATTTTCCTTATTTCTAGCCATTTTAAAAGCTTTGCTTTTGTCATGATAATCACATCATCTACAAATAAGAGATGTAGGATTTTTGTAAGTCTCGATACTTTGAGTCTCGTAAGGGCCCCCTCTGATTGGCTCTTTTTTAACAATATGCTTATTCCTTCCATAATGAGGATGAATAAAAAAGGAGATAAAGGGCAACCTTGGCGTAGCCCCCATTCACTCTACAGAAAAAAAGTTGTCTCTCCATTTACTAGGATAGCATAAACTATTGAAGTTATGTAACCCATAATCCAATTTGTAGTTTCCTGGCCGAATCCACATTGTATGAGAACAATCCTAAGAAAACCCCAGCTGATGCAATCATATGCCTTTTTTAAGTCTAATTTCAAAATAATTGCTTGGATCTTTTTTTTGTTAATGTTGTGTAAACATTCCTGGGCCGTTCCTTTGGCATTTGAGATCTGCCTTCCCTTGAGGAAGCCCATCTACTCTTATGATAGAGCTCGAGAGAGAATGGGGCGTAGTCTAATTGCAATTAATTTTTATATTATCTTGTAACACAAATTGCAAAGCACAATAGGACGATAATCAAAAAAAGTTCTAGGGGCATTTACTTTTGGGATCAACGCAATAAAGGTGGTGTTTAAGTTTTTTTGAAATTTACCTTTTTGACGGGACTCCTCCACCATCTCTAGTAGATCATGCCCAACTAGATCAAAAAATGCAGGAAAAATTCGACCGACCGACCGACCGACCCAAGACTTTTGTCCTTTGAGAATCCTTTTAGAACTACTAAAATTTCCTCCAAAGTGCAAGGATTTTCCAGAACTGTAGCATCCTCCTTCATTACCATCCTTGGGAAAAGTCTTGCGGTCTCTATCTAATCCTCGATGAGAATTGAATCAGATGCTTTGTAGTATGAAGAGAAATGGTTGTATGCAGCTTTCTTGATGTCCTCCTTATGCAAATGTACTTTACCCGTGTCATCCTCAATCTCCCAAACATGGTTTTTGTTCCTGTAATAGCTGGAAAAACGATGGAAGAACTTAGTGTTCTTATTTCCACTGGTAATCCATATAGCTCTGCTTTTCTGTCTCCATTGCTCTTCCTCCTCAAGAAGCTTCTTCTTATGCTCAAGCTCCAGATTACGTAGATTTTGTTCATAGTCTATGGACTATAAACCACGAGCCTTTTGACAGAGAAGATCAACAATGCTAGCTTCTAGATTATCCAATTCCATGTGGTCTTTATAATTTTTTACCTTTAACCAGGATTTTGTCCGCTCCTTCAGGCTTGAGAGTTTTTTTTCAATTATGTTTTGAGCACCTTCTTGTTGAGACAATGATAAATCCATCCAAACCTCCCTAACCAAGGCATTGAATGCTCCATCTTGTAACCAGGAAGGATTAAATTTAAAGGGGTAGGTTGCCTTATATCTGTCATCTTCTAACTGAAGGAAAATTGGCACATGGTTAGAGATAAAAGGGTACTCGACCCATGCACGGAATCTGCCTATAGACTGAAGAACTTTCTCCGCCACTAGAAACTTGTTGAGTCTTTTTTAGATGCTCTCCAACCATTTCCTTCCATTTCTCCATGTCGGCACAACTTCCACAAGAGCCACGTCCACCAGATTATTTCTTGTAAATAAACCTTTGAAGTAGCCCGCCAAAGAGTCGGCCAAGGAATTTGCGCCCCAACATTCCTCTGGACTTATAGTTAGATTCAAGTCACCTGCTAGAATTAAGTCATCGGTTGCTAATAAGCCATCTCCATCAACCCTTTCCCAGAAAAATTTTCGATCTTTGCACGGGCCATAGACATTTAGCATCGACAACTTTCTTTTTGTAGCTAAACATGAACCTGTCAAAAAAAACCCTCCAACACTTAGAACCGATACTAACTCAAAGCATGTAGGATCCCACAAATCTAGGAGACCACTAGAATTTCCAACAGAACTAACCGCGCAGATCATCCAATCAGGTATGAGAGTAAACATGAATTTTCTATCATTTTCCACCTCCACAAGGGTTTCTTGAAAGAAAATAACAGAAGAGTGTTTTTTCTCTAGGATCCTTTCCAGGGAGGTTGATTTTAGGGGGCCTCCCACCCCTCTAAGATTGAGGGAGAGAAGGATCATGATTTTTCCTGTGCAAGGGCTTTCATGCCTCTAAGCGCCCCTTGGTCTTGAACAGTCGAAAGTGAATCTGAAGAAGAAATCATCAAGCCAATTTTTTTACGTGCACTCCGTGTTTTTAAGGGAGAGAGTTCCAATCCTAGACCTCATGACCAAGCCGGTTCCTTCCTAGGGTCTGGCTGTTTTTCCTTTGTTGATGTCGAGGCTCCCATAGAACAAGTTTCCGATATTAAATCCATCCCATGGTAAGTCGGGATAGACCTAGGTACAAAGAAGCCATTGATAGGAGAAACTAAAGATGGGATCATGGCCTCCAAGGTATGGTCATTATCAATTAGTTCTATGTAACCCGGAGGTAATAGGGAGTCCTTCTCCTCTAGAGTAACAGGTAGGTTAGGAGAGGCCAAAATCTTACAAGGGGAGAGGTTCTGCACCAGATTGGTTTGGGGAGAAAGGGAGACCGAAGGGGAGGGAGTCGGGTTTGCACAGGTAGCCGGGTCAGCCAAGCTATGAGAAACCGGGTTCAAGAGGACTTGATTATCTAATCGGTCCCTCTCAAGACAATAAAGAGTTATATAAGAGAGGAGAAAAGAATTTAAGCTTACCTATAAAAGAGGAATCCACCGGTTCAAGACTGTTGGTTGTATTGTAACCCGGGATGGCCCCTGCAGACGGTGAATCACCCAAAGGGGAGTAGCAATCCTCCAGGTTAGTCTTCGAAGTGTCCTCCGTCTCGGCTGCTCCAAAGGGATGGGGACATTCTTTATGTAAATGTCCAGTTCTTCTGCACAGTGAACAACGGAACAAAATTCCCAAGTAATCCAACCTTTGGACATAGAGATGGCCCCTCCATTCTATGTCAAGAGTCTCCATTAAGCTAGCATGTATGTCAACTTCAACTAGAACCCTAGCCATTCGTTTGTCTGCTGCTCGTAGAGCACTCTCATCTACTTTGATAAACCACCACAAGGAGTTGCCTATCTACTCAAGAGCTTTGTGGTTCCATAACTGGAGTGGGAGTCCCAGGAGAAGAATCCAGAGATGTCGATAGCTGAAGTATTCAGTTTCCGGGTTGAAGTCAATGCACCATCACTTCAACATCAAGTTGCCTCCACCATAACTCCGGAACTTATTTAGGATAATTGTCGAGTCCTCAATATTCTTGAAAATGAAACCTATCCATCCTTTCGAAAGTGTTATTACCTCCAGAATATAACCCAAGCCTGGTTCCCATGAAATATTCATCCATTCCGACATCTTTTGGGTGCACCGCTCTCTGTATGCGAACCTTCCAACTAGAGCACACATGGCCAGGTTACAGGCTTCCTCAAATCCTACATCCATACCCAGGACCAAGCGTTGTTTTCTCCTCTTAGCCTTCCACACCCGCTGTAGTCGATTTCTTGGCCCTCGCTTGAGACTATTTTGAACTTCTAAGCGCTCTGAACATATTTCCCTCCTAGGAAAACTAGAGTCAATCATTTGTGGAGGGTATATTGAGGTATCATTTGTAGTAGCACTCTTACGAAGAAGGCCACCTTCAGAGTCTTGCTGATATGAGATACTAGTCTCCAGATGCAGGCCCGTGGCTTTTACAAAATCATTCGACTGGCCAGACTGTGGTAAAGAAGGTATTGCAGTCAATGAAAGGCCAAAGGCAGGCGGTCTTAAAGAGTAATTATTGTCCACCTTCTTGTAGTAGTTATTACAGATCTCATCGATCGTCGCTAGAAGCTCTTGCCAATCCCAATGGTCCACATCCTCCCCATCTAGCTGAGCAGAGTTCTCAATCTCCATAAAGGAAGAGTAATGGGCCCTTCTAAAACTGCCACCTCGAAAAGAGTTTAGTGAGGTAGTTAAAGAGCATTGTCGCGTCTCAACAATTAGGTAACGTGGGATCCTTAAAAAAAACAAAGTAGTTGAGCCCATCCTAGGAGATAAAGGCGAAGTAGTTAAGAATCTCTGACTCAAAAACTACAAGAAAAAACGAGGAAACTTGAGGAAAACGGGGAGGATAAAATGAAAAGTACTAAGTAACCCGACTCCCTATGCTAACCATCCTCAAAAAGAAACTGATCATGAGGGTCCACTAAAAAGCACATAAACTTTTCAAAGAGGAGCTATAGATCCCGAAAACCAGAGGCGAAGATGGTGAGAGGAAACCAGGCTTAAGCACATAATCCTAAACCAAAAAAACATGGTAAACTACTTCCATGGCTCAGAAGCCCAATCGTAGAGGTCCCACTAAGTCTACGGAAACCCTAGTGTTCGTGTGCTGGCATTAAACCAGCTTAGTAGTTGCAGGTTTTTTCTTACCTGTATCTCATCAACTTTCTATCCCACATTTGTGAATGTATTAAAAATAAATTTAACCATAGAAGGAGAGGAAAAATCCATAAACTTAAAGTTGCGGAGAAACAATAATTCCATTGTAAATGCAAAGGATCAATAATTTCGAAGACATTTTCATTTAATTTGGTACAATTATGTCCATCTCAACTTAGGCGGGAGCGTTAAACCTTATAAGTAGAGCGTTAAACTTTATAAAACTATGTAAATGTTTCACATTAAGTATCAAATATTTTTGACAAAATAGTAATTTAGAAGTGTGACCATAATTAAAATACCAGCTAGTTTGCCGAAGCCGTTCCTAAAACAAGTATTTACTTTAAGGCAATGGTAATGAGTCAAAAAACACTATTTACATCCTAACTATGACCACCCATAGATATGCTGTCTTACTAGTGAATTTTTTGTTTCGATATTCCAAATAGTGTTTATTGCTTTATATAGTTAATTATGAGGATACATTAGTTTTAGAAAATTAATACTGTGTACAATAAAGTTACTATAATTTTAATATTGTTTATGGAATGCAAGAGAATGGATTATTTGGAAGATTGCAATACATTAAAGTGAAGATAACGTATTTAAATTTAGTGTAAATAAATATTTATTTATATATTTTTAATATGTATATGTTAAATAATAAAAAATTATATGTTTTGTTTAGAAATTTGAATTATATAATTTTTTATAAAATTAATTTTTTTTCTTAAATAAAGATATATATGATAATAATTTTTAGGTTTGATGATTAAATTGGTTTTGGAGTAAGATCTTAAATTGTTTTTATCTGCTAAGATTTCATTTTTAAATGTAAGGAAATAGGTTAACAATAATAATATTTGGCGGGAGTGAACTTTTCCCGAAGAAAATTATCTCCAACTTATATAAATATAAGATGATTTACAAAAATTGTTTCAGTCCAAAAACGAAATAGATATAGAGCAGCCATTGACTACTTGAAAAAAATAGAAATGTTCTGCTCACTAAGGCGTTGATCTCTCGATAGCAGAAACACTAAATCAACTGATATGTTGAGGGAAATGATGCTGAGAGGAACAAAGAAAAAACAACAAGTTTCAGACCATCTAAATTCTTACCGAGCCATTCACAATACTCAGTTTTCAAAGATATTTAGATGGGTATGCGGGCTTTCTTTCCCATTTTACCAGTGATAGATTGACAGCCTGCCTTTTGGCTCCTTTAAAGCCCGCTTTGACAGGGCGTCTGCCTCTTTATTATGCTCCCGGTATATATGCTGAAAATTAAGATCCTTAAAATGAAGAGAAAGTTCCTTAATCTTTGATTTCCAGCCATCTAAATTCACCACCTGTAAATTGTTCTTGTTGTTCATCCAAGCGATAATGACTTTCGAGTCCCTCAAGATTTGGATTTTGTCAATTGCCCAAAGAGAAGCAATCGGGAGAAATAACGAAGAAATGTATTCTTAAAAATTTGTTAGAGTATGAGAGTGTTGGAAGATAATGCTTCCATTAATGTTGTGTTCTAAGTTTAGAGTTGGTTTGAGAATTTGTAGGAGTTGTTGAGATATT
>CBVK0101021037.1:0-10052 GCA_900067695.1 Picea abies
AATGCTTGATGATGGAATGGGACCCCAAGACCTCCTTTTATATGAAAAAAGGATAGTTATTTGGTTTTGGGATGGGATACAATGGGTGAATTGGTTGGGAAACCCTCGATAGCCCATAAACTCTGTTGAATTCCTTACAACTTTTTATTTTTTGCAACTTTTGGAGGTAAACATGGGTTGTTTAGTGTGTAACTAGTGTATGTACATGGGTTGTCTAGTATGTAGATAGCGTATGTACATAGGTAGTAGTGTAGCAGGGCGCGTACATGCTCCAAAAAATGTTTTTTAAAAGAGAGTTCCTCAGCAGTATTTTGGCAAATTGTGCAAGTAGAAAGGCCAATGCCATGTATGCATAGGTAGGGCATTTTAGGGCTATAAAAAAATCGCTCGACCCTTCATATATACACTAGAGCATGAGTATATTTCTTCTCATCGCTTAGCTTTAAAAAATCCACACCATTAACAATATTCAAATCAAACAAGTGAACTCACAAATCATTCATTTCTAACGTTGTCTTACCAATACCAAGAGTGTATGCATGCCCACAAACTAGTGATTTTTAAAAATGTCCTCCAAGAAACCCTTGAATCACTTTTACAACTATATCCTTGCACTAAATTTAAATATGCCACTAAATTCAAATACACCATTGGACATTACAACAATTTCTAGGACAATCTTATTCTCCCATTTGAAGCTCGTTGAACCAATAGTGAAAATTTGATAGCACGCTAGCTCAGCTGGATCTTTCTACGCAGAGGGTATGAACCGCAATGGACTTGATTTGGCACAACCATGCCTCTCTACAAATTTTCCAAGTGTATATAGGTGATACACCCAATGAACATATGTGTGGGTAGCGCTCGTTCTCATGTCTAGGCCATCAAATATGGACCCGATGTCACTGTGCACTTGGTGCCAAAACCTCTTCTTCATTGGAATTCAGAAACAAAAAAATAGACACCCTTGATTCCCTGCGCATGGTTTCTTATATTTTATGGGACCACGTCTTCATTGTACCATTGGAACCACAAATTTCAAGGGCTATTTGAAAAATGGTGGAGTGGGTAATCACTTACACATGTATTTTGGTGGTGGGGTGCTTGTTTTAAAAACCAAAGGGGGCCCGAAGAAAACCACTTTTAAATCCATATACGTAGATTACAAAACCATGGTTATAGATTTCAAGGGGGTCGATCCCATTTTTAAAAGTAGTGAGGGGGGTCGAAATCAACCACAAAATGACACGTGTTGCCTTTTTTAAAATACACCATCGATTTTCTTCTCTTAAATCCAAACGTGCGAGATCCTTTTTCACATTGAAACCATTCTCTCGTAGATCTTAAATGAAGGATAAGGAGGAATGAATTCTTTGCAATCTGTAGTCACCATCCTCATTACTTGACTACTTCCCTCGAATCAAATTGGACTGCTCTCCACTCTGTGAACAATATTAAGTTTCCTGCTCTCCTCTGCTCGAATCAACTTCAAACCACATGTTCAAAAGATCTAGATCCTTGCTCCTACACCATGTGCAGGACTCTTTCGACGAGGCGACTCTATCTTGACTCTTTTGCTGGAAGGTTCTAGATCTATCACAAGACAGACATTGCAGCAGAAAATCTACTCTCCTACACAAATAATCACATATGTAGCAACAAATCTCTTTACTCCACTCCTAAATCTAATAACATGTACGACTAAATACTCAGACTCTCATCTTCATGGGTTTTCCCATGAGGGAGTCACACCTGGCCCTCCCGCTCAGATACCATGATAAAGTTCAGAGAGAGAAAAAAATTGCAAGAAAAAATACTATGATAAATTTCAAAGAGAGAAGAATTGCAAGATAAACACTCTATGGGGTTTCAATACCCATCTAGCTATTAAATAGTTACAATGATACAATGAGGATCCCAAAGGCTCTCATCACATCCCATAAGTTCCTTAAAAAAATGGTCGTCCAAAAAAATGTTCATTTTCATTTTTACCCATTTTTTAGGAAGTAAAAGGTGCATATTAACATTTCATAACAAGGGTTATCCTTCAAACTGCTCGTCCCCTGTATGTTTCGGTGAGTAAAAAATACATGGATAACTTTGTTTAAGTTTAAACTTGTGTTCAAGTTGTGTTTGAAGTGGTGGCTCAAATGAATGAATTAAATGACCTCCCTTTCACACTATATTGCTTCTATAATTTTTGGATAGAGAGGACATAAATGTGGATCTAGATATCATATTAGATTTGGATGGAAAATGAATAAATGTTGAACCTAATCTTGTTGACAATTTATTTTTACTGTGAGAGCCTTTATTTACTCCATAATAGTGTTATTGTACCATACCAACTTGCATTAATATGATGGAAGATAAGTGGCATCATGTGCTAGAAGAGAATTGAAGTTGCATTCCCTGTTTGTTTTATAGAATACCATTTAGTATTACCTATATATTTCTATTTGTTTTATAGAAGATCGATTAATATTACCTATCTATTTTCTCAAACCCTCCATGGCATGACCAAAATCATGGTTGTATTGTCATGATCAATTATTTTCATTGCCTTCCAAGTTCAATAGTGAATGGATTTGTACAATGTCTATTTCATTGAAGTAATTATTTGAATTCTTGTTATGTTTGATTTTATTGATTTGAATTATGTTGGTATTTCCCTTCTTTTGAACCATTTATTTGAATTATTTCTATGCTTGATTTTAGTGATTTGAATTATGTTGGTATTTCCCTTCTTTTGAACCATTTATTTGAATTCTTGCTATGCTTGATTTTAGTGATTTGAATTATGGTGGTATTTCCCTTCTTTTGAACCATACATAGCATGTTGAAGACCCTAACATTACTATCATCCTATTTTTTTTGGAATTGTTTGTAAGGCCCATTTTTCTTAAACTATATTTGTAGATCATTTTCCTTCTTCAAAGGTATTCTTTGAATTCTTGTTGCACTTGAATTGTGTCAGTATTTCATTATGGGTTTTTTACCATTATTTGTTATGAGTTGATATGAAATAATATGTCTTTGAATCTTTAGCTATTTATGCTTCTTTCAGGTTCATGTGTTCACAATTGTCTGTGATGGTGAAGGGATCCGGATTTGTGGAGCATCTACTTCTCTTTTTGAAAGGTATGAAAAGAAATCTTTGTGTGTTCTTGATTTGGAAATATTGCCAAATTTGGATTTCACTATTTCTATTGTTACAATCAATTAAATAATGATTAAATTATTTTTGGGGGGAGGGCTCACAAATATATGTTCCTATATTAATTCAATAATTCACTCACATATTTGGGATTGTATAGACAATACACATACTACAAATATATATTTTTAATTGTCTTCATAATTATAAAGAAAGCATGCTACAATGTCATGCATTTTCTATAGTGTAACAAATAAAATATTTGGAAGCATGTTTAAATATGTAAAAGTTTCTTTTACAATTATGCTTATGATCCTTTAATATTTGAATTTGCACTTTGAGAATGTTAAGGTGATATTTTGCACGATAGCTTTGCAAATTTTAAGGTGATATTTTGGATTTACTAAATTATGTACAAAACATAAATTTGATTGGAAATGTAATTTAATTTATTTAACACATTTTTTTATGAAGTGTGTAGTTAATTTATTATTGTCAATTAAAATATAGTTTTTTGTAATCTTTTAATCATGGGAGGGTTGCATGAATATATACCCTTCCAACTGAAATTAAGACCAACCCTTCAAATTTGATAACTTCCCACCAAAACATTTTTTACCTTTAATTAATGGCACATGTGAAATACTATGAAGCATTTTGGGGGGGTTATTTCTAAGAAAAATGGTTAAATAATATAGCAAATGCATTCAAATATAGAGGACAATTTAGCAAATGCATTAAATATAGAGCACAGTTTTAGTGGCATAGTGAGTTAACATTAAGCACCATGTAGTGAGTTAATCAATGGTGCATCATGTCCATTATATAGTGAACCCTTTGTCACTTGTTGCACTATGAAGTGACATATTGTAGAGTTAGAATTCAATATACATAATTTATCTCAAAACATTTTAGAATCTTAAAAGATCAAATATTAAAAATTTATTGTAACATAAATAAATTATTTTACAAATTGATGAAGTAGGGTATGAAGTCATTACAACAATATATTATGAGCTCAACATGTCACTTGCATGAATAAAATTTGGTGGAGAGGATAATAATTATTCCTCCCAACCACCCATATTAAATCCAGTTGACAAACAAGTTTTAAGAATTTATCATAAATTTTAAGAATATATTAGTGGGGATAGAAGTAACAATTATTTGGAAATAGACTTTAATAATTTATTTATGATAGGTTTAGAGTGGAAGTGGTAAACATATTTGGTGGGTATTTGAGCAGCATGAATTTTTTTAGGAGTTGTATTGTTGTGGTTAATAAGAGTATCTCATAACATTGATAGAGGTATACAAATAATATGCGGATGTGGATGCATCATAATATAAGTGGGTGTGCACAAATGAGTTTTACGTGAGTTTTTATAATATATGGTGTTAATAGTGTATACAATGCAAAAACATAAATTTTCAATCTTGGGATAAATTCAACATCTTCTTATTATTGAGAATTTTTAATTTTTTTTATAGCAATAGACAAGGATTTAATGTAAGAAAAACACTGATTGATGAAAAATCCAAAGGGTTTAGATTTTCAATAACCCATCAATGTCCTCACTTCAAATTCTTAGTTGGTTAATGATCCTTGGTTCATCAGAGAATACTTTCATTTGACATCTAAAGAGTAAAATCATTCCATAAGGTTAAATCCATCACATAGATCACACCTAGATAAATATTCTACCACCATATCGTTGTATGCACTATTTTATGTGTCACTTAATAAAAACTTCTCAAAGAATCTTAGACACATTGTCTTTTTGGATCCCTACTTGAATTCATGTGTTATGAGTCTTATCGATTCTTGTCATTATGGAAATTGGCATTGCATTTAGTTTACATCATGTTTTTGAATCTCATATTTGTCATTTTCTTGGTTATCATTGCCTCCAACACTTTCCATAATGTCATTTCCTTTGTTGTATTTGTCTCCACTCTTGGCTCTGTTAAAAACCAAAAAAATTAGTCATAGATTATGGGTATAAATTGTAATAATATTGGGATCTTATTAGTAATATTAATTACAAATGACTTGTTGAATGTCAATTTTGAAGAGTAAAAAATGTAGATTCAACAAACAATAATATATTAGGTCATCTCTCTTTTTTCATTTCAATACATCGCACTAATAGTATCGATAATTTTGATTCATATTTATTTTATTGCAATCATAATGTTATGTGATTTCTTGTTCAAATTCATGACATGGTTATAGTTTTGTTATCTAATATGATTATTATTTTAGCACATTGGTGGGCCTCTCAACCATTTAGTGTGTAATTCATGGAATCCCCACTAATACAATATATAATGGAAAGAAAATGCATAACTAATAATTGAATGCAATATCTCAACGATCCACCAATATTGTACAAGTTTGGTCAAGCTCATCATAAAGATAATGCATAGTTTTTCTTACTTTCACATAATTTTTTTTAACGAAAACTGAACTTTGTATATATTAAGGGGTGTTGTGTTGAAGAAACCAATAGAAAAAAATAAGTACAAAATGAGGCTCCCATCCTAACAATATTTCTAAAACTAGCACAATAGATAATATAAGCCCACCCAAATTGCTCCCTAAACACCATATAATTTTGAAATACATACATTAATTAGAAGAGACAAAATCCTGAACTTTTATAGCTCTAGGAGGGTGCAGGTATCCTTCCTTTGTTTCCATAGGAGAAATGTCTCTGTTACTAGTGCCTGCTCCACTGTCAATTCCATCCTCTCAAGGTAGCATTCCACCCTAAACAAAAGATGCAGAAACCATGGGCTAGGGATTGATTTTAGCCTTCATCTGTTGGATTTAAAACTCAATTCCATCCATTCTTCCATTCAGAGTGGTTAGGGATAAATTTGTTTCCTGATTTTTGGCTATGGACAGATTGGCTAAAGTCTGCTCAAAATCCCCAAATTTACTAGAAAGATGGTGTAGAGATAAACTATTCACCTGGGAGATTTCTTCATGGTTCCTTGTAACCTATTTGAAATCGCTCCAGGATGTTTCCATAATTGGGGTCTACAACAAAATATACTAAAATACCCAATGCTTTGTTATACCCAAGTCATAATCCCAAGAAATTTCCAAAGAAAAGTTGTGATGAAGAGATTTTAGACTAATATGACCTTGAAACTTACCAGAGTCTGAGGTCAGGAGACAAAAGGTCACAAAGGCCCGAGAATCAACCATGTCTAAAAACCATAGTATTTTGAAGGCTCGCATCAAACTCGGTTGAACATAAACACACAAAATGAAAAACACATTCTCCTCATCTCTAAGCTCAAAATTCATCCAAGATAAACCATCCACTACAACTAGAACACCACTCTCCCAAACCCTTCCTGAAATTGGAATGACCAACTCCATTTCACCCTATAAAAAACTTGCATGCCACACATTCAAATGAGGTCTGGCATGGGGGAATTTAATCCTCAAGTGTGTGATGGGTGGAATGCAAATCCCAAGTGCAGTCATCTGCCAATCCTTGGTCATGCACAATGAAAGGGGGTTGAGAATTAAGGGAAAAAATGGACCCCCGTTACCCCATTCACAATTATTTCCCCCTTATCCATCCTAGCTCCTTCATTGGCCCTTTGGTCATCTAGGGAGTTCAAGTCTCTTTTAACATGGTGGATTTTAATCTCCTTGAATCCTTCTCTCAAAGTGGTAATATGAGATATTATATCATTGAAAAAGTTGCTTCCAGATTGAATTTGTTTTACAATCTCTCAAACCACCATCACTGAATCTCCAAATACTACAAGTACTGTGATATTCCTTTTCAATGCTCAAACCCTTGAGTAGAGAATAGGGTTTAGTGGTGTTGTTTGAAGTTGCCCCCAGTCCCCATCAATAGTTAGTGGCAATATTCCCTCCAAGATCAAGAAGACTCCCACCCATGCCTGCCACCCTAGCACATAAAACTATTTAATAATTATGTTTTGGATAAAAAACTATATTAAGATTGGTGAAATTTTCTAACCTATATGTTCTTGATTAAGTTTAGAAATGAACTTGCACAAAATGAACCTTTTCAAAGTCACAAAACCTAAAATTTGGAATCCAACAATGAGAATTGTGATTTTGTTCATTCAATTTATAGCAACATCAAATCCTCATTACCAGGCATCGAAAGGAGGAGGCGGGGGAAGGAGGGGGCAGCGACTCCCCTCCCTGGGTTGCCATGGAGACACGCTCAAACCCTATCGTACCAGAGCTCAGGGCGCACACGCAGATCTTAGGTTATCTCCCACGGGTTATGGTAAGTGTCATAAATTAAGCAAATATTACCTCATAGATTAAGCACTCAAAGTTTACATACTTACTCTATCTCCACCAAAGATTTATATTTTTTCTATCTCTCCTGATATCCATTTCTAAGATATATTTTGTAGCTTCCAAATCCTTCATATTAAATTCTTTTGAAAGTTGAGACGTCAAATCATGAATCATATCCTTGGTATTACCAAAGAATAACATATCATCTACATATAGAGTGATGAAAGCATGACCATCAGAGTTAGAGTCATTTTCGATGTATACCATCCCACCACCATTTTTCTTATACATTGAAAACCAATGCCACTGGGAAGTCATATGAAAGGAAGATCCAAATTCTATCGACCATGAACTATGGCTTGCATGGATTGGAAAAATAGAAAAAAATACATCTCCACCATCCTCTTAATAAGATTCTTCATACTCATCATCAAAATCATTATTTTCCTTCTTATTCTTCTTTTTCTCTTCCTTGTAGTCTATTTTAAAATGATCAACCTTGCTGCAGTTCCAACTTTTTTCTTGGAATTTCCAGGAGACTTATGTCCCCCACGAGATTTGGATATTCCAGTTTCTCTCATCTTTCCTTTATCTTTGATCTTCCATTAACAACCAAGGCCTCATTGGTGGATTTAGAATCTTTCCACATCACCTCCTTTGAGAGTAAAGAAGCCATGACCTCATCAATCACCAATGTATCTACAATTATTCTAATGGCCATTAATAGGTTGCCTCATGAATCTGGAAAAAAACACAAAAGGGTCATACAACGATCCTCCTCATTCGTATTCAATACAACTAAGATCAACTGGGTCATAATAGTATTAAATGCATTCATGTACTCAGTTACATAATCACCAACACCCATTCTCAAGGAAAACAACTTTTCCATGGAAAAGATTTATTAACCAAGGATTTATCTTGATACAAATCCAATAAATTCTCCTAGACAGTTGCTATGGTTTTTTCTTCATAAATGTTCAATAATACTAAATCGGCCAAATAGAGCATGATAAGGATTTTTTCCTTTCTCTTTGACACCACCCACCCTTCTTATTTCATACTAGTGATTTTGGTTCTAGATAATGCAACCCATAGATCTTAATCTACAAAAAGATCCTCCATCTTAAGCTTCCACAGCTCAAAGTTAGAGCCATTAAACTTCTCCATTTCTAATATAGACATGCTCGGCATTTCCCTACAACAAGATTTTCTTCTACACAATCTCCCATTGAAACCAATATTAGATCAAAAAACATTGTCCCTAACACCTTGGATCTAAGGTGGCCATGCTCTAATGCCAAAATAAAGGAAGCATAGGTGTGGAATGTGCTTCCTACACTAACCAATGAGAGAATAATGTGCAGAAAAAATTAAATAAATAGATGCATATGATAAGAAAAATATAAATAAAAGAAATAGAAAACCATTACACAATAATTTCTCAGGGAAACCCTTCTAAGATAAAAAATTCACACTCTAAAGCACACTTAATGCATTATTCAACAACTACATGGTTACAATACACACAAATTCTATATGCTCTCAAAAAGAGTGTTTAGTAGCAACATAAGGATTCTAGAGAAATTTTGGAAACATAACAGTAAGTTAAAACACACACACTATTTTCCTACAACCCTAGCACTCAATAAATAGGAATAAAAAAACCATAATCCATTTATGGTTTTCCAATTCTACATGTTGGAAACTACCAACAATTAATTATGGTTTTCCAATTCTACATGTTGGAAACTACCAACAATTAATTGGCCAACTATTGTTTCTTAGCATTCATTGCCTAGTAGTAATATGAATTTATTCCATGCCACTACTCAACATTTATTCTTTTTTATTGCTCAACGTTTATTCCCTACCACTTCTCAACAATCATTACCTGCTCCACTATAGGACTGCAATGTGTATGACACTCCTATCCCAACAATATATGAACACTTGCCCAAAACCCTTCTCAACCAAATATCTCATTCACACAAATAACAAACATATCAAATAGTGGAATAATAGTTATGCATCTTCCAGTGAACAACATGCTTTACTTGGTAATCTAAGGTGCATTATCAGAGCTAGATTTGGAAAGCTAAAAACCTTTCACAGAGTTTGTTTTTGCATTTGATGTAAAAATTCAGGATACATGTTGGGATACATGATTTTCAAGGGAAATCCATTGATGATCAACTAGGAGGTTAATCCAACAACCCCAACTTTGTCTCCAACCCACCCCACATATAGATCGGTGTCCGGGAATATGTTTTCCCAGTGTATGATAATATGTTTGCAGAGATATACAACTCATGCACCATTCCAAACCACTTTGTGAACATGAATAAGTTAGGTCATGTTGGGTGCATTTTCTTCTTTAGTACCATGGAACCAAAGCTCAGTAACGTCCCATATCCATTTATTCACATATACCCATGTCAACAAAAACCAAGAGAATTATTGTGACCACGACGATATTATACATTGAATATGAAAATTAGTACAGTTTCATCTTTGATAAAAGTATTTTAATATAAATATTATGAAATTTAATAAATTAAAAAAAAAAAAAAAACAGATTTAAAAAAA
>CBVK0101021038.1:0-10052 GCA_900067695.1 Picea abies
CCAAAATTGCCAGAAAACTATTTTGAGCTAGTTGGAAAAGGTGGGTGACCACCGATATCCATATGGATCATCAGGCCCATGTGATATTTAAGAGGCGGGTTTTCATGCCCATGAGAAATTCTATGGGTGAGATAATTGTTGGGAATTGATTACCTGAAGGTGCTAAACTGCAGCTATAGTGCTCTGAGACTTCCTGTTCGGCCTGTTGCTAAAGCTCAGAAAGGAAGTGGGGAAGCCGAAGGACTGTTGGGTAGATAAGGGGCACACTTCCTGGGTGGGACAAGCATGTGGGGAATGAGGGGTTGTAGGTTGTTAGTTTGAGGTTGCACCTGAGATAGAGTCTTTCTTGTTGTCTATGAACCTTTATCCTGGTTAGGAATCCCTTTACCCGGGTGCAGTTTAGTCCCATCTCAGGGGTAAATCACTGTTGAGAGTGATGAACACTATTTTATAAGGTTGGGAGTTTCGTGGAAGGTCTTCACGTTGTTGGTGACATTATTACCAAGATAAGTGCCAACTGTGTGATAAATTTACATGCTTCATTGTTAGTTACGTGCTTCTTTTTATGGGTTATCATATGTATGGTTATAACTATGCTTATTTTTATGGGTATTTCCTGTATATGTTGCATGTATATGTTTACTATTA
The DNA here is from genome assembly GCA_900067695.1 of Picea abies. Classification (NCBI taxonomy): domain Eukaryota; kingdom Viridiplantae; phylum Streptophyta; class Pinopsida; order Pinales; family Pinaceae; genus Picea; species Picea abies. The sequence goes on from CBVK0101021038.1 coordinate 649, forward strand.
TTTTAGTGTGAATTTGTGTATTTACAGATGTATTTGTATGTTTACATTTTGTATATAATGCTTCCGCAAGAGTTTTTTGTGTATATATTTTAATTTCATGTAGTTCGAAAAATTTATGTGGCATAGCTTAGTTGGACGTTGGGTATGTTACAATATGTTCCGCAGAGAGAACGTAAGACTTCTCTGGCATAGCGTGGCCTGACATGGATGGCGAGGATCGTTACAATCTTACTTGTGTGTTGCATTTTATGCCATATAATGCCTCAAACAGACTCATCTTCAATGATTCATGATACCCATTTTTGTAGGAAAACTCAACTAAATGGATATAGTCCTCCCACTTAGAAGGCTTGTCCATTACATCCATTCTCAACATATCTTCAATTATTTGATTAATTCTTTATGTCTGTCCACCTCACTCTGGGTGATATGCTATACTAAAATTCAAATTTGTCCCAAATCACTTAAGCAACCACTTCTAAAAATTGGAAGTGAACTTGGGATCTCAATCTAACACTATTTCCTTAGGCACACCATGTAGACTACCAATTTCTTTGATGTAATTTTTTACAATATTGGCTTCCTTATGAGTTAGCTTTACCCTAATGAACTGTGAAACCTTTGTAATATTGCCCACCACATCTACCATGAGGGAATCATGTCACCTTGCTATCCTAGAAAATATAGTAATAAATTGATATAACAACTTCCCATTTCCATTCATGAATGGGTAATGGTTGCAATAATATTGTTGGATGCTTGTGCTCAACCTTTACCTTTTGACATTCCATGTGTCTAGCCAAATAATTAGTGACATCCTTCTTCATACTAGGACAAAAGTATTGGTTTCTTACAACTGTAATAGTTTTCTGGTATCCTAGATGTCCAGCATATCACACATTATGCATTTCCTTTAAAAATAAATTTCTTAATTCCCGATAATTAGGAACATAAAATATGTTCTGAATAAGAGGGCTCCAATCTCTTCTAGTTTGTAATACTTATATTTCTATTGTACATCATTATGTTGTAGGCCTTCTTTAACTTGCAAATAATTTTGATCTATTGTTACAACCTCTAGAATGATGTCTTTTAAATATGTCCTATACAAACTAATGGCTGTAGCATGCATTTTATTCACCCTTCTGGTGAGTGCATCAACCACTTTTTTCTCTATTCCCTTTCTGTGATTGATATTAAATTTGTATTCACTAAGAAATTCTATCCATCTAGTTTGTCTAGCATTTAGTGTTGGTTGTTCAAAAAAATATTTCATACCACTATGGTCTATTGTTAGTTCAAATTTTCTTCCCATGAGGTAACTCCTCCACATTCTTAAAGCATGTACTATGGATGAAAACTATAAGTCATGTGTAGCATAATTTATTTCCTACTCCTTCAATTTTCCAGACTCATAAAAAATTACATGTCAATTTTTCATAAGGACTCCACTGAGTCCTTCCTTGCATGTATATGTGAACATAAAAAAATCCTCATCTGGATCTGCAACTTTCAAAATACGGGCACTTTTTAGAAAATCCTTTAAACATTGGAAATTTTTTTTACACTTTGCACTCCACTCAAATTCCACACCTTTCTTTTGCAAACATGTTATTGGATGTAAAATCTTGGAGAATCCAACAATGAATCTCCTGTAGTAACCAACTAGACCCATGAATGATCAAACCTCTAAAATGTTTGTTGGCACTATCCAACTCTTGATTGCTTCAATATTTTCCATATCCACTACTATTCCATCCTTTGAAACAATGTGACCCAAACAATGGATCTACTTTTGATAAAAGGTGCATTTACTCATTTTGGCATATAATTGGTGGTCTCTTAACACTTTTAGCACCGCCCTCAAATATTTCTCATGCTCCTCCTCTGCCTTGGAATATATAAGAATTTCATCGAAGAATACAATGACAAAATTGTCCAAGAAATATATGAACACTCCATTCATCAGACACATAAATGTAGTTCATGAATTTTTCAACCCAAAAGGCACCACCACATATTCATAGTGTCCATACCTTGTTCTAAAGGTTTTTTTATTATTATACTATTCTTTGATTCTCACTTGATGATAGCCTAACCTTAAGTAAATCTTGGATATTATCTTTTCTCCTTTCAAGTCATCAAAGAGATCATCAATCCTTGGAAAAGGATATTTATTCTTGACTATAACCGTGTTCATTTGTCTGAAGTGAATACATAACCTCAACGCTCCATTTTTCTTCATGACAAAAATAACTGGGGCACCCAAGGGAGAAACACTTCGGCGTATGAACTCTTTCTTTACCAAATCTTCTAGTTGCATTTGCATTTATTTTATCTCTAGCGTGCTCATTCGGTAGGGATTCCTAGATACTGGGGCAGCTCCAGGCATTAAGTCAATTGAGAAATCTATATCCATCTTTGGTGGTAATACTAGCAACTTCTCAAACACATATTCATACTCTTTCAATACTAGATAATCTTCCATACTTGGCTCCTTATCCTTTCTTGTCTCTTCCATTTGGGTTGCATATATCTGGCACCCTTTTCTAAAACATTTTTTTCAGATGCAATGATGAAATATCCCGGATAGATATAGGCCTTGGAATACCTTTCATTTTCCCTAAATTACCTTCTTCATCAAGACATGAGAAAACCTTTTTATAACAATATAAAACAACATGATAGTTTCTAGCCAATCCATACCAATCAAGCAGTCAAAAGACCCAAGTGGTATGATGTATAAATATGGCTTAGTGTTAGTTCCATTCATATTTATAGGGCATTCTTTAGCAAGCTCCTTAATTATTCTCTTGGTTCTAGTAGCTTGAACTAACCAAGAATTTGCATTGCTTACACTTATTCACTTTAAATATTTCAACTAGATTTGGATGTATATAGCTATGGAAAGCTCCAAAGTTAATTAAAATAGCTATGGGATGATTATAAATATTACCTTCCACTTCAATCATGTGGGATTGATAGTCTTCTTTTCTATTGTCCAAGGCTGCATAGATCCTTGTCATGCTTTTTCCCACGTCCTCTAATTGTCCAAGGCTGCATAGATCCTTGTCATGCTTTTTCCCACGTCCTCTATTGTCTCCTCTTGCTTCATGCTATGCAAATTCTTCATTTTATTTCCTCGGCAAGGACAATATTTATACATGTGATCTCCTTCATTCCCCAACACTTTATGGTTTGTTTTCTTGGCCTCTTTCCCAAGGAATCTGTCATTTTATGATCATATTGAGATGGTTTCCCTAGATGATATGATGAAGATCTATTTATGATGAAAGGTGCCTTGAATCATTTCTTCCTTTGATCCATGTTTCCTTTATTCTTGTCATCCCAGGCCTTTTGGAAATATGGCCTTCCTCTATTATTCTCATATAGATACTTAGCCTTTCTTATGTATTATTCTAAATTATTGGGCTCATTAAACTGAATTTTATCCTTGTAAATTACATCAATGACCATATAACCAATAATCAATATATCAATGATGCAAACACATCACTATGACAATAACTGACATCAACCCTTTGACATCAATGACAACATAGTACAACATACAACAACCACCTTATTCTCTTTTCCCTTTATGCGCTTGATATAAAAGTTGTATTCACTAATAAATTCCATCCATCTAGTTCGTCTAGCATTCAGTGTTGGTTGTTCAAATAGATATTTCAGACCACTATGATCTATCCTTATTTCAAATTTTATTCCCATAAGATAATGCCTCCACATCGTTAAGGAATGTACTATGGCTGCTAACTCTAAGTCATATGTAGCATAATGTATCTTCTTTTCTTTCAATTTTATGGACTCATAACAAATTACATGTCCATTTTTCATAATAACTCCACGGAGCCCTTCCTTGAATGCATCTATGCACACAACAAAATCCTCATCTCGATCTACAACTTTCAAAATAGGTGCACTAGTTAATAGATCCTTTAAGCATTGGAAATTTTCTTCACATTTAACAATCCATTCAAACTTTACTCCTTTATTTTGCAAAGATGTTATTGGGTGTGCAATTTTGGAGAATCCCACAATGAATCTCCTATAGTATCCAACTAGACCCATAAACGATCTAACCTATGAAATGTTTGTTGGTGTTGAACATCTCTTGATTGCTTCAATATTTTCTAGATCTATTGTTATGCCCTTTTTTGAGACAATGAGACCCAAATAATGGATCTGGTTTTTATAAGAAGTGCATTTACTTAATTTGGAATACAATTAGTGTTCTCTTAATACTTGTAACACCATCCTCAAATGTCGCTCATGTTCTTCCTTTGTCTTGGAGTAAATGAGAATATCATCCAAGAATACAATGATGAACTTTTCCAAGCAATCGTTGAACACCCCATTCATCACACATAAAATTAGTTGGTGCATTTGTTAACCCAAAAGGCACCACCATAAATTCATAGTGTCCATACCTTGTCCTAAAGGTTGTTCTTCTAGTATCCCCTTATTTTATTCTTACTTGATGATAGCCTCACCTCAAGTCAATATTGGAGAATATGTTTACTCCTTTTAGTTGATCAAAAAGACCATCAATCCTTGGCAAAGGATACTTATTCTTCATTGTAAATTTTTTCAATTGTCTGAAGTCAATAGATAACCTCAATGTTCCATCTTTCTTCTTGACAAAAATAACTAGGGCACCCTAAGGAAAAACACTTGGTCGTATGTAACCTTTCTTTAACAACTCTTCTAGTTTCATTTGCAACTCTTTTAGCTATGGTGTGCTCATTCTATATGTATCCTTGGATACTGGGGTGGCTCTAGGAATGAATTCAATAGAAAAAATCTATATCCCTCCTTGGTGGCAATCCTGGCATCTACTCAAACATGTCTTCAAATTCCTTTAGGATTGGACAATCCTCAAGAATTAGCTCCTTATCCTTCATTGGCTCTTCCATATGGGTTACATAGATTTGGAACCCTTTTCTAAGGCTTGTTTTCAGCTGCAATGCTGAAATCTCTTGGACAGACATAGGCCTTGGAATAACTTGCATTGTTCTTGAATTCCCTTCTTCATCCAAACATGTGAAAACCTCGTTATAACAATCTGAAACAACACGATGCTTTTCTAGCCAATCCAAACCAATCAAGAAGTCATAAGACCCAAGTGGTATGATTGTCAGGTTTACTTAGTGTTAGTTCCATTCATGTTTATAGGACATTCTTTAACAAGCTCAATAATTCTTCTCTTGGTTCCAATAGCTAGTTGAACTAACCAAGCCTTTTCATGCTTACATTTCTTCAATTTAAATATTTCAACTAGATTTGGATATATATAGCTATGAATATCTCCAGAAACAATTAATATGGCTATGGGATGATTATCAATCTTACCTTCCACTTCGATAATGTGGGATTGATAGTCTTCTTGTCTATTGTCCAACGTTGTATAAATCTTGGCATGATTTTTCCCATGTCCTCTATTTTCTCCTCCTTCTTGACGCTCTGCAAAATATTCACATTATCTCCACGGTGAGGACAATATTTATACATGTGATATCCTTCACATCCCCAACACTTTATGGGTTTCTTCCTTGGCCTCTTTCCCAAGGACCCTGTCATTTGTTTATCACCTTGAGATGGTTTCCCTTATTGATATGATTGAGATCCATTATTCATGAAAGGTGGCTTGAATCCTTTCTTCCTTTTATTCATATTTCCTTTCTTCTTGTCATCCCAGGCCCTTTGGAAAGTTGGATTTCCTCTATTCTTCTCATATAAATACTTTTCTTTTCTTATGGATTCTTCTAAATTTTATCCTTGTAAAAGGATGGAAGTCCACTTAGGAACCTCTGAATTTTTCCCTTCTCATATTTGATGAATCTCACATACTTGAGAATTTCCAAGAAATTTCTCTCATATTCATCCATGTTCATGTTCCCAAGTTTGATTTCAAAAAACTGTTGCATATTCTTTTCATAATATTTCTCTGAAAAGTACCGTTGCTGAAAATATTTCTTGAACTACTTCCAAGAAATTCATTTCTCATCAAGGTGCTTAACGTGCTTCAGTCAGTCCCACCACATGGATTCCTTCCCTTGAAGGTGGTAGGATACAATTTTGGATTCTGCATTTGATGAGTAATTATCTAACTGAAAATAGTTTCTCATTCCCAACAACCATGGTTTTGCATCTTCTCCTTTATTGTTCTCTCCATCAAATGAAGGTGGCTTGATTTTTCTTAGTTCCCCTTGGAAGCTATCTAACCCATGTCTCTTTCTCTAATTCCTAATGGCAGATATACTTGGGATGATTTCCAACCTTTAACATACATATTTTTTTCTCCTCAAGTGCCCTAGGGAATGATGATGTCGATGCCTGATAATAATCCTTCATCGTCTAGATCCTTCATGATCATCTTGTTATCACTCTGTAATTTTCTTGGCTACAACACAAAATATCAAAGGTAACCAAAAACCCACTTTCAAAATGGAAGCTATCCTTTTTCTAGTCCAGAGAGGGCTCTCTCCTATCAATTTTTCAATCAATACAATGTCTAGGTTCTATGATAATAAAAGAGTATGAAATGGTTAGTAGGGTTGAGAGGAATATCTATCAGGCATGGAGTCATAAGGGAGATCAATTCAAGGTTCTTATAACTTGGGAGAACATTTTTAATCTCATAGGATAGACAACCGACTATTTCTAGACATAAAATATTAAAACATGGATAGATGAAAAATAAAACATTCAAATTGACATAGAGAATCTCGTTTAGATGAGTTCTTCATAAACTTATCAGTCTGAAAATGAACATTTGAAACAAGATAGATACAAAGAATATGCAAATGATTTTTGCATCAACAATTTCTCATTCAAGCATAGAAGAATACAACTAATGACAACAAAGAAACAAATCACATACACTAGAAGCACTGAATACAAAATATGAACACAAGAATCTATGAGAAAAATCTCTAGGCACTTGTCTGCAAGCCTTTCATTAATATTCATAAATTATTGCAAAACCAATAATCTTCTTTCTCAACTCTCGAAACCTTCTATTGTCTTTTTCATTTCAATAAATAGCATTTCAATTCATCTTGATTCCACGAAGTCAAAATAGTTAGGGTTTCTTACCCAAAAGGAAGTCACAACTGAAAAACTAATTTCATAAGAAATTCCCAATTAAATTGCCACGGGTTCCTATAATTTAGGGTTTCAGTTTTTGACTAACTTATACATCCTAATACATTGTTTTGTACATATATTCGATGGAAAACTAGTTGCATTATCCAAATATGATGTTGACATATTGAAATAACCCCATATGGCAGCTGAAAATACTCATCTACATGTTGACTAGTGATTTCGCAGCAACCAGAACATTTTGCTGCAAAATCTCTGTTTTAGCAATTTTGTAGCAAGAGTTGCTGCAAAATTTATGTTTTTCATTTGTTGATGTTGAACACTGCTTTAGAATCAATCACAAACCATGGATAACTTCAAAAAACAAAAAATAAAATGACTTATCTCTAGTGTTATCAAATTATTCCATTGCAGCTTGGGCCAACAAGTCCAGGTTCCCTTTTTCCATTTGTTCCTTTATCAGTCTATCTTTTTTCCTTACTACCTTATCCTTCTTGTATATATTCTTGACTTTTCTGTGTAAGGGTAGAGACATATTGACCATTATTTTTGCAAATCTTCTTCACACAGGTCCAAGTGTTATTCTATACTCCTTTTCATATGCCTCTTTTCTTCCCTTCATTTTACAATTTCATCCAGAGCCTCCTTCAACTGTTTCTTTAATATTTTGTTTTCCATATCTTATTTTTCTAGGGGAGAATGAACCTCAACCACTTCCTCAATAGAAAAATGAATAGGTGTATCAGATTTGATTTCTTCAAGTTGGATCTGATTTCCTTTTGATGATCTAGTTGCAGGCTACTAAGATTTTCTTTGTTTCTACTAAACCTCACTTTCTTTCTTGATGGAGGTTTATCTTCTACAACATATTTAACTTCAAGATAGAGAAATGTTTCATCTGTAGGAATTTTATCTACATGATCTTGTTTCTTTGTTGCAGACCCGCTGAATGGTTTCCTAGGTTTTGTCATTTTTACTTCTTCAGGACGGAAAATGATTTTTTTACCCTTTAGTTTTCTTCTTTTACTGTCAGGGGTCTTCTCAATGTCTACAGTTTTTTTAACACCCTAAAATGGAATTTTTCCCCTTTTTATATATTCTTTTCTAAGAGAGGTCTTGGTTGCAGTCTCAGGAGTTTCGATCATAATGGGATTTTCTTTATTATCTCCTCTTTTCCTTTTCACACTACTAGAAACTGATTTAGTACTTGTTGAGGGACTACTTCCTTTAGATGGTGTGAAATTAGTAGTTTTAGCACAAAATCCTGATGTAACAAAAAACAAATTCCATTTTTTTTTTCTTTATTAAGTTCTTCAAGGACCAATGATTTAATGATACTGAAGTGGAAAATATTGTACTCAACTTGATTTGACTTAGATTTTACTTTATCAACCATTTCCCCCAAGATTCTAGAAATATAATATGGGAGGTTTAGGGATTTATTACTTGTAAAGTGCATGAAAAATCTGATATGGTATAGCTATACCTTGTTGAAACTCCCTTCACATGTGAAATATCTCTATATTACCCTCAACATCTTATCATGGTGTTCAAGCATGTAACTCATAGGCACTCCTTTTGATAGGTTCTCATTTTAAAATTCTTCCTTGAAATAGTCATTACAATAGGAGGAATCCAAAGGTTTTCCCTTGAACCACCTCTCACCTTGCATGGGTATCCCTATTGTTGAGGCAATTGTCTATTTAGTGACTTGAATCTTCAATGATCCAACCTTTATTTTGGTCCCCTAAAAATTTAGGGAAAATTGTTTTTCCACCTCCATGTAGCTTTTCACAAAATGTGAGGCATCCTATTTCCTGGAAGGATTCTCTAAAAAAAGGATTTGAGTCGAGTAACTGCAATCCTTTGGGTTCGAATCTCACTATGTCACCTCCCTTGTGTACTTTCTTGTTTTTCTTGCTATGCTTCAAGGTTGTTTGTGAACATTGTTGTGATGATGATGGGTTCAAAGGATGCAAAATTGTTATAGCAAGATTTTCCTCACCATTGCTATCTTGCACAGAGGACCTTATTCCATTTCCCTATGCAGACTTTTCATCCCTTTTTTGATGAATCCAGAGATAAAAATATACATTTTTCCACATATACGCTCCCGAACTACTATGCAAGATGCGTATATTCTTGCTTATCCATTACAACTTGTGTATATCAGGATTTGTGCTAGAAAATATAAAATGAGATCGAGTTTCCTATTCACAAAAAACAATTTTTGATCCTTGGCCTTCCATATACTGGAAATGTTCTGACTCGGCCCT
>CBVK0101021039.1:0-10051 GCA_900067695.1 Picea abies
ATTGTTATATGAATTTTCTGCATTATAGGTTTCCCTTTTGCAGAAGTTTATCATTGTAAACTGTTATGATTTCTTTCTTGATTGTCCTGTAACAAATTTCGAGAAGCAGTGCAGCTGATCGTTTCGAGAAGCAGTGCAGCTGATCGTTTCGAGAAGCGTGAGGACTAATTGGCGTGAATTTCTTTCGCCAACCAGCTTAAGGAATCATCATACGCAGGGCAGATTTGGAGCATTTCTAGGTTTGTTTGTCAATTATTTGCTTAGTATATTAGCTAGTAATTGAGTTAAGTAATAGATTAGATCGTCTAATTTCAGTTAACTTACTTTCTTATTCATAAATCGCAAAATTAAAAAGAGTTATTCTTTGCTGTTTTAGGACAGTAAGAACATCAGTTTCACAGGTTTCATTCAAATATGTAGATTGTAAATAATACACATTTGTGAATAATTGTAATTAAATTAGTAATTAGGTATTTGATTTGAGTTATTAGTCTTTTGTATATATAATAGTTAGATTACTATATTTAGTCTAGTTTATTTCATCAGTTGTATTTCATTTAGTTTCTTTTAGTTTGTTTATTGTAGTTAGTTTTGCTTATCTAGTTTAGTTAGATCACTCAACTCAGATCAGCTTTCCTCTTCGGCTTCCTTAGAAGACCTTAGGGCGGTCAACGGAGCCGTTAAACCCGTCAGGGTGGTCCATTCCAAACGGCTTGGGTTATTAGAAAACCCCAGACCGGTTCCACTCTCCCAGTTGACGGATGGACTGTTTCGCCCATCAACAGGTGGTTAGAACCACCTTAATTAATTCTGGGGGTCGACTTCTCATTTTTCTCATTAAAATTAAGATTTGACCAATCCGCAAAAGGGGATTTGTTCATTTACAATGCCCAACATGATCAATTCAAAAAAGGGGATTGATCTAATGAATAATACATCAATGATAAATATAATACTCTTTGCAATTACAATATTTCAACACTCCCTCTTAACAAGAAGGGTATTCTACAACAACATCAGGCGAGAAAGAGGGAAACATCATCAAAAACATCTTGAAACAATTACTGAAGTATCTATAAATCAACAAAAAAATTTCTCATTATCAATAGCAGCAACAACACAACACAAAGGTTGTATCATCATTAACATCAACAGTAGTCTTAGAGTCTTCAACATGAAGCTGGCATCACAACACAAAGTTGGCTACACAATATCATCAATGTGAAGCTGGGTTCACAGTACAAGACTAGAAACACAATATGATCGGCATGAAGATGGCATCACAACATGAGGCTGGTAACACATCATCACAACACGAGGCTGGCACACATCATTACAACACAAGATTTTCACACATCATCACAGCACGAGGCTGACACACATCATCACAGCAGGAGCTTGGCACACATCATCACAACATGAGGTTAGGACATCATCAACGCAAGGTTGGAATCACAACACAAGGCTGGCATCACAACACTAGGCTAGCACATCATCAACACAAGAATGACATCACAACACTAGGTTGGCACATCATCAGCACGAGGCTGGCATCACAACACTAGGATGGAACATCATGAGAATGAGGCTGGAATCACAACACTAGGATGACACATCATCAACACAAGGATGGAATCATAGCACTAGGTTGGCACATCATCATGGGGCCGACATCACAACATTACTCCCCCTTTTGAGGAAGGTCCTTTCGGACTACACCAAGCTTATCTCAAAAGTGATCAAACTTTATATGAGATAGAGGCTTGTTCAACACATCAACAACTTGTTCATCTGTGATAATATATTGGAGCTTTATGGCTTCTCTCTGTATCATATCACAGATGTAATGATATCAGATCTCTATGTGTTTTGACTTGTCAGGGAACATAGGGTTCTTGGTCATCTTTATGTAGCTCTGGTTATCACATAGGATCAAGGTTTATTCCATATCTAGATTAAATAGACCTATCAACAAGTTCTGAAGCCATATGGCTTCACAACTAGTAGAACATGCAACAATGTATTATGATTCTATCATGCTAAGAGAAATGCTTGATTGCTTCATACTTTGCCATGAGATCATGGATGACCCCAAAATAAAACAACATCCTGAAGTGCTCTTTCTGTTACAGACACTTCCATTCCAATCTAAATCAATATATCCACTCAGTCTGAAGTCATGATCTCCATCATAATTGAGACCACAATATAATGTACCCTTAATGTACCTCATCACATGTTTTGCAACAACAGGTGAACATGTATGGGTTCTACTAGAAACTCACTCAAGGTGTTCACAGCAAAACAAATATTTGTCCTGTTGTTTGTGAGATACATAAACAATCCAATGATCTATCTATATAGCATAACATCAATCAATTCCAACGAAGAGTCAACCAGGAGCTTCAATTTGCTTCCATGGGTGTATTCATGGACTTTCACTCCAACATATCAAATCTCTTCAGTATTTCAACTGCATACTTCCCTTGGTTAAGGAAGATCCTCTTTCGGCTCTACCATACCTCAAGACCTAAGAAATAGTGCATTAGGCCAAGGTATTTCATCTCAAATTCTACAACGAGCTTCTTCTTACATTCAATGATGAGATTTTCTTCTCCAGTTAATAATAAGTCATCCACATATAGAAACAATATAACCAACTCATAATTCATAACCTTGAAGTAAAGGTTAGAATCATATTTACTCTTGGTAAATCCCAAGCTCGTCAAAAAACTGTCAATCCTTCCATACCAAGCTCTAGGATCTTTCTTGAATCCGTACATAGCCTTCTTCAACTTTCACACATGAGTCTTCCTATCTTCAACTTCAAATCCTTGAGGTTGTTCTATATACACTTCTTCTTCAATGACACCATTCAAGAAGGTAGTTTTCACATCCATCTGGTGTAACTTCCACTTCATCTTAGCTGTAATGGCTATGATGGTTTTGATCGAAGTGTATCTGGATATAGGAGAAAATGTATCTTCATATTCAATGCCTTCCTTTTGAGAGAAGCCATGAGCAATGAACCTTGCTTTATATTTCTCAATACTTCCATCAGTAGCATGTTTTTATTTTGAAAATCCATATGGAAGATACCACATCCTTGCTCTTCAGTCTGGGAACTATTTCCCATACATCATTATTTATAATGGATTGGTATTCTTTTGTCATGGAACCTGCCCATTATTTCTTCTGAATGGATTATTCAAATCAGGTAGGCTCCTTCTCTAATAGATCACACATCAAATCCATATAATTGGAGAATGGATTTTGTTTCTTCACTCATCTCATGGTTCCTTCATGGACACCGTACTTCTCTCCATATTGAATAAGTTCCCTTTCCCAGGATGGATTTCTCTTGTGGGAGATCATCATCTAGGGAGTTTATTGAGATTATAATATGTCACGATCTTCTAGAATCTCCTCATCAGGGGAAGCTATGAATTCCCTCACTGGTTCTGCAACTCTGGGAGCTATAGGTTCGTCTTCATATACTTCTTCAAGATGACATCTTATTTATTTCTTGAGTGTTTCATATTCATCAAAGGTTACATCCCCGCTAATCTCAATATGATGGTAACATGGTATATAAACCTTGAAGGCCTTGGAGACCTCATAGTATCCAACAAATATTCCCTTCTTTCCTAAAGGGTTCATCTTGGTTCTCTTCTCTTTTGGAAAAATTTACAAATACTGGCCAGCCAAATATTTTGAGATGGCTTACTTATGGCTTCTTTCTAGAGAACATCTTTTCTAGGGTCTTGAACCCAAGTTCACTACAGGACAACCTGTTATGCACATATACTGTTGTTTTTGCTGCTTCTTCCCATCAGCACATTGGAAGATCTTGATCATAGATCATGGTCTTCACTACTTCCATTATAGTTCTATTCTTTCTTTCTTCTACACCATTTTGATGAGGATTGTAGGGAGTGGTGAGCTCCCTCTTGATCCCGACATCTTTGCAAAAGTTTACAAACTCTTTTGAGGTGTATTCTCCTCCATTATCTGACATGATTATCTTGATATTTCTTTTAGAAAGATTCTCTATCAAGGCTTTGAATTCCTTGAATTTACTGAACACTTCATCTTTTGATTTCAAAAAGTAAACACAGGTTTTACGAGAATAGTCATAAATAAAAGATACATAGTATACATACCCACTAATGGAGGATGATGGAATTGGGCCACACACATCTAAGTGACTGATTTCTAAGACTCCTTCTAGTTTACTGTCTCTCTTTGGAAAAAGGGTTCTTGATGTTCTTATGCACATTCATTGCACACACCTTCATGGTCAACCTTGAGCTCTGGTAGACCTGTGATTGCCTTGCTTACATATTGTAATGCTTTGTAGTTGATGTGGGATAATACTCTATGCCAAAGTTCACATGGATTCTCAATGGAGTGGGTCATTACTACTTCTGAGTGACCCTTTATCTTCTACAAACCACCTTCTTCTTTTCCAATAACAATTTCTTTTTCCATGGTTTTTCCTTTGGCCCACATAAGAACTTATCCATCTATAAATGAAACTATAAAGACTTTATTTTCTAAAGCTGAAATGGAGAGTAATTTCTTTTCCAAACCTATTACATTGAGTACATCCTTCATCTTCATTGGAGTCCCTGAATTAATCTTGTAATTTGATTCTCCTACTCCCTTGATGGGGTATTGATAATCGTCTCCAAGTGTAACTTTCTGAGAAAAAATCTCTTATGAAAGGAAAGAGAGAATGTATCTTTGACCTGTCATGTGATTGGAAGCACTACTATCAATGAGCCACGTGTCCTCACCAAGTGATACTGATCCTAAGAGGGGCGAGATTAAGATATAGTCTTTAATTCGTTCTTTTATCATCTTTGTGGGTGGCTCTTCATCTTCAACTACATGGGCATGATACCTCTTGATTTTCTTCTTGTATTCTTCTCATATAGCTGAATAGTGTTTCACAATATGTCCCATCTTGTCACAATGGTAACATTGGTAGGATGAGAAATCTTTTACTTTTCTTTGTCCTTTCTAAAACTTTGGAATATCCTTGGTTGAGATTCTTTATGTATGAATTTTTTTTGGGGTTGAGAATCCTTATGATTTTATTTCTGGAAGTAAGACTTATTTATTCCTCCTTTAGTGTGAGTAGCTAGGGATTGATCTTCATCTCTTGATAGTAAAGCTTCTCGATTGGCTACCCTTGATTCTTCTTGAATACATTCTTCCCAATGATTGTCATATTGTAGTTTCTCCTTTTTGGCACAAATAGTTTGGATGGATGCATCCCAAGGTCTTGTGAGACCATTAAGGGCTATCATTATGAGTTTGTCTTCATTTATAGTATGTACAATTTATTCTATCTTTTCTTTCAATTCTGATATTTTAGAGAAATATTCCTGGATTGATTCTCCTTTCTACATCCTTGTATTATTGAGTTGAGTTCTTAGAGTCATATTCCTATTTATAATCTTTCCTTCATATAATCTATATAGGGCATCAAACATTTCTTTTGGAGTCTTCTTTTTCGACACTTGAGGAATCAAGTGATCTTTGATAGAATATGCAATGATTCTTTTGGCCCTAATTGTGTTCTTTTGATGTTTTGTTTTAGCTGCATCATGTGCGGGTTCTGGTACATCTTCTTTAATGAATATTGGTAGGTCATTCACTTCAAGAATGATTCCAATCCTATAATTATAGGAACATAATTTTTCCACACATTCTAGCTTGTCAACAACCTTAGTGCTTGTAGACATATTTTTCCTGGAGCTAGGAAAATGACCAAAAAAAGAAATTACTCAAAATTGAATTTTTTACTTACTAGGAGGTGTGATTGGCCGAGGCGAGTAGCCTAGTGTGTTTAGATTTAAAAAAATCCAACTTTCTCCCCTTCAAACTTGACCAGTGGATTTCTGGACTAGTGCTTCTAGTTTTCTAGTACTTCTGGTTTCTTGGTACTTCTAGTTTTCTGTTACTTCCGGTACTGGTGAAAACTATGGTTTCACTTTTTGGGAGATCTATCCATTGAAAAGGTGCACTAAAGGTGCCAAATAGTTCCTTGAGGTAGGGCACACTTTTCTAGATGTTTCTCGGACTAAAATTCTTCTTCAATAAAAAGACCTAAATTTCATGTATGACAAACGTGATGTTTTTCTTCTTCTTCTTCTAAAATATGCTCTCTTTAACTTATCTCTGATACCATGTTAGAGTTTAAGCTATTATTAGGTTTCTTTTCAATTCACTATATAACCATATAATAGATAGGATCACTGCTAAATACACAATCACAAGAGACACATCATTTATCCTAGGAAACTCTCATGGGGGAGAAAACCCAACAAAAGCTTCCTTAATATAGATAGCCAAGAGAATTCCAAGAGAATAAACCAAACACTACAAAAATTCCTCTCCCAAGTAATGTGCCTCTCTCTCTCTTCCTTGTTCTCTAGCTGCAACTCCAAACTTGCGCTTTGATGATCAAGTGAGTGAGTGAACAAATGAGGCACTAGCCTCCTTTATTTATACAATCTGGCATGAGCTAAAACAAAGTGTCTTTTCACTGGCAGGGATGACTTCTCTTTCTGGGTGGTTAAAACCACCTTAATTAAGTCTGGGGGATGACTTCTCATTTTTCTTATTACAATTAGGGTTTGACCAATCCGCAAAAGGGGATTTGGTCATTTACAATTCCTGATATGATCAATCCATAAAAGGGGATCGATCTAATGAATAATACATAAACAATAAATAGAATACACTTTTCATTTACAATATTTCAACATAAAGTACTTGTTAATGATAAATATTTTAAAATACCCACCCCGACATTCTCATAACCAAGAGGTGTTTTTCTATGAAGGGAACATTACTAGTGCGTGAATCGGAACTAAAGAAAGTGAGTTGATCTACTGTAATGAATTTACCTTGGTGAGGGAAATGTATCACAAAAAAAAGAGTAGACAAAACTTCTCACATAACATTGATCAAAATACAACCAAGTAAGAGGTTGTAATCGAGAGGTGCATCAAACACCTCAACCTCAACAGTAACAACTTTTCCTTTTACCACAACCCTTAACACTGGAAGAACACCATAAGGTTTAAACCATGTATCGTAAAAATATTTTAAAGTAGTGTGTGACTAGGTAAGGGAAGAAGATCCAATGGATTTCAAACAAGTGATGAACATGACGCAAGTCAAAGCTCCTTCATCAACAATCATTCGACAAATATTATTATTTTCCACAATTTCTTGTATTTGAAAAGATAATTGATGAGGGATTCTTGGACTATGATCTTCCAAGTCAAAGATTACCAAATTTGTATCGGTAGGATCAATTCCACCAATAGCCTTTAACAGTGCCTTTCGTTGAGTAGGAAAACTTTGAAGGACTTCGAGAGACGACATCACAGAAGGTGCATGTGCAAGATCTTCTACAATGTTGTAGTTTTGAGCAAAACGCGCATATGCGTTAAATGGTGACTTATGAACGATGCCCTTAGGAGGTGTATGAAGAGTTGTATCTAGACTAGTTCATTCGAGATGAAGAGGACCATTGGGAGGTGAAACCGATGGAGGAGGTTGAGCCAATGGAGGAGGTGAATAATCAATTTTCTCTTTAGAAGGAGAATAATCTTTGGTTCGAGTAGCGACTGCAATTTCATTTTTCTTGGAGTCACCACTACACATAAGTACATAAGATGTGGTAGAGGGCCTGATGTTGAGAAGGAAAAGGTTGTGACAAAAAAATAGGTGTAGGAGGTGTCCTGGTTCCTTGTAGGAACTTATTAACCTCTGCATGTCTCGAACAATATTTCATATAATGGTCCTCACCACAGATAAGAAAAGGATAATGAGGTTTTTTCTTTTATTTATCATCAACAAGATTAGTATTGGGTTTATTGGATTTTTGATTATTAGTTTTATGCTATTTATTTTTACCCTTCCCTTTATTTTTATTTTTATATTTACAGGTAGGCGTAGACTTGACCGTATTGACCTCAAAGGTATTACCGAGAGAGGGAGTTGGAGGAGTATCATTTTGTACATTAGTAGTAGTAGATTTGGGATTGGAATGATTAGCTTGTTTGGACTAAACCTTACCAGAAAAGTGTCAATCACACCATAAACAACATGAAAGCTACTAGAGGTGATGGGGTTGGATTTTTAGATGGGAAAGGAGCATCAAGGATCAAGTCATATAAGGTGCCCATTTGAGAATAAATGAGATCCAAGTACTGAGCACCTCCCATGTCAACATCATGGGTTATAGGACCAATGAGTGATTTGGAAAACCACTCATCCAATAATTGATCAGGAAGCGGAACTTTATTTAATCATTGCCTCCTCCTCCACTCGTGAATATGATTTTAGATGTGAGTTGAAGAGGACTATTTAAATGAACTGAAAATTTCAATTCCTGTCTCATATCGTATTGGTAATTGGTAATGTGTCAAGAAATCCATAGGTAAGGTGTTGAAATCATTGAAAAATCCTCATGGAAATTTGATATACCATTTGGTAGCCAAACCCGTAAGAGTTCATTGGAAAATATGTAATCAGATGGATTCATCCATCAATGAGTTGGATGAACACCAAAGATGAAATTTCATGATGTGATTGTTTGGGTCTTCTCCCGATCGACCGTCAAACTTAGGAATGTATGATGGTAATTTGGCAGGTATAACTGGCCAATAAGGAGAAAGAAAGATGGGATCATTCAAAATCCTAGATAAGTCCGATAAATCTGAAGTAGCTAGAAACGACAACGGTTTGCTTACTTGAGGAAACGAGTAATTTTTAGGAGGCAATCCCGTAGGTATACCAGTAGGACCATAAGAAATTTGTAAATAGTTAGAGGTTCTTTTCAAGTTTGGTGGTGGAGGATTTTGAGTCAAGTAGCCAACATTTGTTGGTTTATTCGGTATTCCACCTTGATTAGATTGAAAATATTGATCCCAGGTAGGATTTACAAAACCTAGATAAGGTTTCATGGGATTAGAGGGTACAAAATAATTTGATTGAAGATTTTTCCTCCTAGACAGTTGTTGATTTCCTTGGAAAGGAAAATTCCAAGTTTGAGTTTGGAATCCATGTGTATACTACCTGTAAATTGGGTTATGACCCCCAACTTGGGGTTTCCTCCTGACTTGAGGTTGACCTCCAACAGGAAGTTGAAAACCAAAAGTGACAGAATGACTTGTGCATCCAAAATGATTAAATCTACTTGGTCCAGGAAAATTAGATCCTCCAAGTGGTGGAGGAATGCTAGGCCCTCCAGATAGAACCTAGGTAGGTGTGGGAACAAAACCACCAGTAACATTATACCCAGGTGGAAACAAAATATTATGTCCTTGAGATGGACCCTGGGTAGGATTAAAAATAGAACTATTAAAAGTGTTATACCCAGGTGGAAGTGAGGTATTTTATCTAAGCATAAGTGGTGTTCCAATAGGATCTTGAGTTTCTACCGTACTTCTGATAGAAAAATGTGTAACTTGTGGGATTGAGTTAGATCTAGTGAGCTGAAGAGGAAGGATGGTTTGTGTACCAACCAACAATAGGTTTGAAACTGTAACAATATTACTTTTCATGCTAGTAAAATGATCTAAGTGTACTATATATGCAGTAGAAGTAACAGGTGTATGTGATTACATAGGTTGGTTTGGACTCATTCCTAGTTTATCAAAAATATCGTGTCTTGAGTGTAACATCCCGCTCTGGCGCACTGAGAAAACTTATTCTTTGAGGACACTTGCTCGCAAGTGATCCAGACTTTTATGATGTTAAACCATTTATACTTGATTATGATGCGATTGACAGACGACATGATGTTTTACTATTTGATGTAGACAGGTGATATTAACTCAATTTTATTGAGTGTGCAGGGTTTTTGACCTTGAGGATGCAGAGGCATCGGTGGAACACCTTGGACTCCGGATTGAGTCAGGGAGTGTGCTATTTGGGTTGATTTATTTACTGTGATATTTCATTGATTTGATGATTTGATGTTGACATGTTCTGACACGATTGTCGATGATGCAGGCTGATGATA
>CBVK0101021040.1:0-10051 GCA_900067695.1 Picea abies
AATATGTACCAACATCATCAACTATACACCTCATGTATGTGCCAACTCATCAACTGCTTGTCTCAACCATTTACCCAACATGTACCTTAACTAAAATCCCTCATCAGTTTCATCATCCAAATATGATTTGTAACTCTGTAATAGACCTGGTGTATATGATCACATACCTGCAAACCTTCCTTAACTTTCACAACAAGAGACTAGCATTTTCATCAAACTTTTCTTTAGTCTCACATGACTAGTTTGGGATTAGTCAACAACCCTAACTTGAAATAATCATAACTATGTACCTATAATGAATAAAGATCTGAAAATAGTACACAATTTTCTTTAGTTTGTTTGATGCAATTCCTCCAGGTGTCACTACTTGGAACCTCTTAGAAAAGGAGTTATAGAAAAAATGGCATACCTTGCCGAATTCTGGCTTATTCTATAGAGCAACCTTGTAGAGTGTGCCCCGTACGAAATATTTGTTGAATGGGTCTAAAAATGTTACACAACATACTGCAAACTGTACTCTAACCAACACATTTGGTCTTACTGAATTTGGATCTGTTATGACATTTTTACTTGAAACACTTGTTTTAGACTAGTTTCAGGACTAGCCACAAACCTTATTTTCCACGAAGTATAACACCAAAAATACAACGACCCACAAGCTGAATTTTTTACCAAAGATACTTGGATATTTTTCCTCAATGGAATATCAATTTCACGGTGTGAATCATTCTAGAAAAAATTTATTGAGAAAATGGTGAGATGACCTGTAAATAACATACCTTAGAAAGCATCATCAAAAGAATTTATCCTCCCTTGAATTCTGGCCTTCTTTTCTTCACCTTCCCTCTGAAATTCGGCTTAGATATCCTTTGGTTACCTCAGTCACATATAGATATTCAATATGCTCAAGTGTGATTTAAAATGAGAGAGTCTTGCTTCTTATTTATACTCTCCAAATATCTTCCTTAGAAGCATCTTCTAGGTCACTTAACCCATTTCTAGGTCACTTAACCTATTTTCCTCATTTTTAGGGTTAACCACTTTCCATAATTAGAAAGTTCTCCATTACTTATATTCATCCTTGACTTTGTCACCTCACTTTATAATTTAAATAATCTTCTTTGATTTTGTCACTTCACTTTATTATTTAAATAATCATTCTTGACTTTGTCACTCTACTTTATCATTTAAATAATAATTTCTTTTTTTCAAGTTCTTTGACTTCCTTGACCTTTTGGGGCTCCAAGCCAACATATGAGGGTCCTCCAACTTCGTAAGGCCATAACTCTCAAACTGTGAGGACTTATGTGACGTTCCACATACCACCAGAAATGGAATGACATGTACTATCCATATAGAATAGTCTTGCCTTCAAATATATCAAAACTCATACCATTATCCATCAGACAAACCTTTGTGCTATCGGTATTCGCTACTGGACTTTCTCCAAGGGTTAACATCAATCACTAAGAGTTGACATTAATCTGCAATATCACTCTCCAATAGTTGACATCAATGACAACCAACAATTCATACCAACTATCCATCAACCTAAGCTAACTGTCTGACAATGTTTACCCTGCCAAATGTGGAACTGGGTAAGAAGGTTTTCCCCATATCTGCTTTGATGCTCCATCTATGACCCCAACTATCCTTCCACAAGAGTTGTGCCCTATATGGTTGAATGATGTGTGCTTAAGGATTCCACCATCCAAATCTGATGGTAGGTGGCTCAATCAATGCGCCTTGGTTGGATCTCAACTAGGTCGGAAGGAAAATGCAATCTGAGCTCTGATCTCGTGCAACTACACAAACCCTCTATCTGACCTTGCACCCTCACTGGCTGAGCTGAACACACTACAAATTGGATACTCCTTAATAGCATGGTGAAATACCTAGATGGTATCTCTGATGGGTTAAGGTGTATCTCTCAACACCGAAACCAATCAATGGAGGTGGTTTCCTCCAGAAATCCACAAAACAATAGAAGTCAAAACTCTTCCTCCTATGGGAACCTCAACATCAAATCATAACAATGCATAATGAGGAATTAGGTCAAATTCCTCTCTTTATACTCTTCCCGATCTAATTCACCATTGACCTCACTTAAGCTAGGTGCTTTTCCTCGTAAGGTGAATAATTAATTAATTAATTAAGTCCCCCTTTAGCACCTTTTCGTTCTAATTCTTCATTGACTTAGGCTTAAGTGACTTTTCCTATGATTTTTGGCTTAATTCATCGTTTAGCCACCAAGTCACCCTTATTTCTCCCTTTGTTCCATCTTTGTACCTAACTATAGTCTACGGGAACACATAGACTACTAAGTCACTCCCTGTTGGCCTACTCTTGGGAATGGGACATCGCAGTCCTCCCTTCCCGAGATTGCTTGTCCTCAAGAAAAATCAATCATGGGTGCTACAAAATATGCTCTCCCTCCCATGTGGCATCCTCCATTGGAAGACCCCTCTATCTAACCAAGCACTCCCTGATGACCCTGCTCCTCAACCTGCACTCTCTATGATGTAGTACCTCCTCTGGCACTAGCTCCAACTGGCCTTCCACTTCCAAGGATGGAAAGTCCTCTGAAATGCTAATATGTTGTCCCACAGCCTTTTTAAGGCAAGAGACGTGAAAGACGTTATGAATCTTGTTACCCTTCAGTAGCTCTAGCTCTTATGCCACCTCGCCTATCCTCTCGATGAATTTGTATGGCCCATAAAACTTTGGCTTCATATTCTCTTCTCTTCTCCTCTTCAAGGAGGACTGTTTGTATGGTTGTAATCGCAGAAAAACCAAATCCCCTACCTCAAAACTATGCTCGACTCTTTGTCGTTCTGCATAGATCTTCTGCTTGTTCTGAACCGTCTACAAGTTCTACCTCACTGCCTGCACAATCCTTTGACTCTCCTCCACCGAGTCTTTGGCCCCCGGTACCCTGTTGTCCTCAAACACAGTCTCCACAAAGGAGGGTGCATCGTATCCATACAATGCCCTAAATGATGACATCCCGATAGACATATGATAACTTGTGTTGTAGCAATACTCACCCATGTGTAACCATCCCACCCATGTGCATTGTTGCCGCCTCCACATAGTTCCTCAGATACCCCTCCACCCATTTTTTGATAATATATGTCTGTCCATCTCTCTGTGGGTGGTAGTTGGTACTCGTAGATAGCTCTGTGCCTGTCAACCTGAAAATCTCCTGCCAAAACGCGTTGATGAAGAACCCATCTCTATCACTGACTATCTGCCTAGGTAAACCATACAACCGAAATACCTCCCTAAAAAACAACTCTGCTACATGTATGGCCTTGTAGTCTGTGGGTATGGCAAACAAATGTGAAAATTTGGTCAGCCTGTCGACCACCACAAATATGCAATCCCTGCACTGCACTCGAGGAAGGCCTATAATGAAATCCATAGAAATTCTCTCCCATTTCTGCTCTGGAATGGGTAGAGGTTGTAGCAACCCTCTGGGGTGTGTCTACTCAGACTTGTTCTACTAACAAGTCGTCCACTCCTGGATGTGTTTCAGTACATCATCCTTGAGACCCTTCCATGAGAATCTCTCCATGATCTGCCTATACATTTTGAAGTACCCCTGATGCCCCATTGTAGGCAAATCATGACACACCCTCAGAATTTTCCCCTTCAGGGTAGATTCTGGAACCAAGTAGATCTGGTCCTCGTACAAAATGATGTCATCAAGAACCTGGTATCTATCATCAAAAACCTGTCCATCCATCACCTTACAATCAAATTTGGTTTTGGAGTACTCCACCAACAAATGAGCTTTCCAATCTGTACAAACATCCATCATCAAACACCCTACTGGCCTCCTGGACAAGGCATCTGCTATGATATTCCTTTTTCCCTTGACATACTCAATGTCAAAGTCAAAGGCTTGGATCTTTGATACCCACTTCTGTTGTCTCTCACTGAGGTCTTTCTGATCTAGGAAATACTTTAGATTGTTATGATCAGTCTTCACTACAAATATGTTGCCTACCAGATACTGTCTGAATTTGGTTAAGGCATGCATGATCGCTAGCATTTCCTTGTCGTAGATAGGATAGAGTCTCTCTGAATCATTGAGCTTCCTACTCTCAAACACAATGGGGTGGCCCCCCTGCATCAAAACTTCTCCAATCCTCACCCCTGATGCATTGCACTCTAAGACAAACGATTGTGAGAAGTCTAGAAGGGCTAGAATAGGGCATGTGCCTATAACCTCCTTCATTTTATCAAATTTCTATTGTGACTCCTCTGTCCAATGAAAAGCACCCTTCTTGGTCAAGTCTGTGAGTGGTGCTCCCAATTGTGAAAATCCCTTGAAGAACTACCTATAGTAACTGCATAACCCAAAGAATCCCTTAACTCTATGAGGTTCTTGGTTGTTGGCCAATCCAGAATGGCCCTGATCTTTTCCAAATGAACCTGTACTCCCTGCTCATTGATGATATGCCCTAAGTACAATAGTTCTCCCATGTCAAACTCACATTTGGATTCCTTGGCATATAATGATTGTGTTTGCATAATGCTCAAGACCTCCTCCAAATGTGCCAAATGTTCATCCCACATCCTTTTGTATATCAATATATCATCGAAGAACACCAAAAGGTATTTCCTCAACTGTCCTCTGAAGATGTGGTTCATGCAAGACTAGAAAGTGGTCGGTGCATTGGTCAACCCAAATGGCATGACCAAGAACTCAAAATGTCCGAAGTGGCATTTGAATGCGGTCTTTTATATATCTTGCTCCCTGATGTTTGTATGATGATACCCAGATTGCAGATCGATCTTGGCGAAGAAAACTGTCCCATGCAACTCGTCTGTCAACTCATCTATGCGCGTAATGGGGTACCTATTCTTTATCGTTTTCTTGTTGAGAGCTCTATAATCAATGCACATCCGCAATGTTCACTCCTTCTTCAGTACCATAACGAGTGAAGAGGCAAAAGGACTCGTGATGGGCCTAATGTGCCCCATCGCAAGCAACTCTTTGATTGATTTCTCAATCTCATCCTTCAACCTCTTGGGATTCCTATAAGGCGCAGTGATCATTGGTGTAGCCCCTACCTCCAATTGGATTGTGTGCTCAAATTCTCTATATGGTGGACTCCCTAGTGGTATCGACCCAAACACTAGCTCATATTGGCTAATAATCTCTTTGATATGTGGATGGTATTGTTCCCTGCCCTTTGAATCCTTTTGTGTGGTGATTAAGCATTATGTTGCATAGGCCACATCATCGTGACGGAAGATCCTCTCCATCTGTTTTTATGATACTACTCCTGGTGCTCCTGTAGACATGCCTCTTAGCACCACTCTTGATCCACTGGAGTCTCTAAAGCTCATGGTCAATGTCTGATAGTTGAACCAAATCTCCCCCAATGAATATAACCATTGTACCCCCAATACTACATATGTATCTGACAGGTCAACTACATAGAAAGTGTCTATCAAGGTGTAGTTTCCTAGTTTGACCTCTAGGTCTAGGATCATGTCCAAACATGTCATCGTGTATCCATCTACAACTACTACATGGAATCCCTCAAACTCCTCAGTCTGTAACCCCCTCCTGGCTACTAAGGGCACATCTATGAAATTGTGGGTGGCCCCACCATCAACTAAAGCGGTCATGCCTTGCCCCTGTACAAGGCCCTTGAGCCTGAGAGTGTTGTACATGGGTACTTCTGAAAGGGTGTCTATGGTTCCCCCTTTCACCTCTCTACGAGGTTTTGTCTCCTCCTTGGCATGTGCCCCTACCAGTATCTGAGGTTTCTTCGGCTGCTACTCTGGCTCATGAGTGGTCTCATCCTCTAAATCATTGTCTTCTAGTGCCCCGATATCCTCCTCCTCCTCCTCACTGCCCGATTCCACTTCAATGTAGTGGATATGTCCCTTTCCCATGCATCTATGCCCTGGGACCCAAGGGTATCTGCAAGAGAAGCAAAGCTTCTTCGTCATCAATTCTTGTCTCGTGTCATCATCCAGTTTGGGCTTACCCTTCCATTCCTTTGAGTATTCTTCTGATCCTTGTCTCTCTATGGTACAAAGGGTTTGGTAAAGGTTTTGGGTTTTTGCACTAAGTCCCCCATGTCTCTCATGCGCACAATGGCCTCCTGTAAGGTATGAGGCTTGAAATCCTTAACCCAACCCCTCAAGGGCTCTGTCAAAGCCTCGGTGAATAGCATCACCAATATGTGCTCGTATATATCAGATATAGCCATGACCTTCTACTAGAACTCTGAGATGAAGGCCTCAATTGATTCGGTCTGCCTCAACTGTGTAAGATCCCTGAAGTGGAGCTCTAGATCTCTCCTGTAAAATCTATTCATCAACCTCTCAGTGAACTCCAAATATGAGGTAATGTGACTGTGACCCAATGTCACCAGTCCATGGTAACACCACTCGTGGGCCTACCCCTCCAAGTGCAATGTGGCGAAGCTAATAGCTTCTGACTCTTCCATCGGGTTAAGCTTGAAGTATGTGTCAAGCTTCTGAAACCATGCCTGAGCTGAGAAACGTGATGATCCGTTGAAAGTAGGAATGTTCAATTTTTCCACTTTCCTGATGAAATCCATGTTGTGAGTCTACTCGTTGCCTCTCTGTGCCTCCTGGGGTCTGTTTCAATATCTGATCGAACAGTAGTCCATCAAACTCATGTCTGCATGGAACTCTGGTCTTAATGTCAAGTAGTCTCTCTTGTACTCCCAGAACGGATCCTGTAGCACCACCTACCCGTAACCCGACTATCCTCCTGCATGCCCTGGTTGTCGCAAAGGTTATCCCAATGTCTACCATGTCTGGAACTATGGATATAAAGGTCATGGAATCATCCCAGTTGATGTGTAAGCTTGAGTTGGTGAAGGATTTGTAATAGCCCCTCCCTGAGATCCACTGGACCTACCTCCCAGGTGTCCTCCTGAACCACTTGGTCCTCCTGCAGCATTGGCACCTATAGTGCTCATACTATGTTGGAGCATCTGTGTACTAAGGTTCATATAATGTATGTCTAACAATAGGTCTCTATGTCCCCTAGCTAGTTCACTCAACATGGCATGTGTGTTGTCAAGATGTATCTCGGGGTCTTTCTCCCTGCCCTCGGGTGTCTCACGTCTGTCACCCATAGTCCTCTCTATCTCAGCCTCTGTGTCTAAATTGATATGCTCTCTGTCCTCTATCTATGGCTCTGTATCTGACTGAGTGTGGAAAGGGGTGTAATCCCTTCGATTTCTATCTCTCCTATCTCTGTTATGACCTCTGTGGTATTGAATGTACTTGTCTCCAATATGTCCTTGACCCCTTGGGTATTCTTCACCTGTTCCCAGAATCATGGGGTCATGAGAAGCAGTTCTTCACGGGTTAGAAGGAACAAGGCTCTGATACCACTGAAATATCCCTGATCCAATGATCCGGATTATTTTCGACATGAAATGAGAGCGGAGATATAATAAAGAAATGCACAGAGATATCGCAGATATTCAATAATATAACAGAAATATATCAGAGATGCAACCATAAACACAAATATACAGTAATACATGATTTCTATTAATGAAAGAAATGTACAAAGACTGTAAAAATAAAGAGTGAAAGACTCGTTAGAATGGTGGCAGCTTATCTCTGAGAAGAGATGCGATGGCTACTCACATTCGCAAGAAGATGATTACAATGAGGCTCTAAAGGCCTTTTTACAATAAACAGGAATGCCAAAAAACCCTAGACATCCAAAAAACTAACCCTGGGAGATGAAGTGTCAAAAGTCATGTGGGCCCCGTTTGGGTAAGTTAGTACATTAACTTCCCGGGGTTGTAACTTTTGCATACGATCTTTGTTTTAGGCATATGATAGCTCGTAGGAAAGGTATCGTTGAGGAGATTCATTTCAGACCCTCAATCATGCCTTTGGCCATCATTGAGTTGGGTCGATCCCGAAAACCTTCATTTAGGCCCTCAAAATGGCCTCGGAAGTTAAAAACTGCTAAAAATAGTAAATTGCCAAAATTGCAAGAAAACTCTTTTGAGACATTTGGAAATGGTGGGTGGCCACCGATATTCATCTGGATCAATCCTCCCTCCTTAGGAAGCAATGGTCTCCATTGCATTGAGTTCTCGGGGGAGAGGGAAAAGTGTTTGTTGAATCTGTATCTTGGTGAGCTGCTTGCCTTGCTAGAGACGTCGCATTGCTCAGTTTATGGAAGTCTGTCACGAACATGTTGAGGTTGAGGTTGTTCAACAAGTCAAGATACATGAGAGGACGGTGTGCAGAAGGAATCTTTGCACTTTGTTGCAACCTTGTCGACCTGCTTTTGTTGGATAGAAGGTGCTTAGGGTGAGGCTGTAGTGGTTGCAGTGTCCTTCTGTTCTCCTTTTGAACAGATTGTGAAGAAGCTAAATTTTACAGTATGAGATACTACCTTTTGGCACTTTTTAGGTGGAACAGTAATCGGAACTACCTCTAGTATTCTGTAGAGATGACCCCCCAGAGAAACAATGACACTGTAGGGTCGAGACTCATAAACAGCATGGCACTTCCACATATATGGTTGGCCCAAGAGAACATCACAGACATCCAATGGGGCAACATCACATAATACCTCATCCTTGAAGGGTTGGATGTCGTATGACAATCGACATTGTTGGCTGACACGGAGATCTCGTCCTTGGCGAAGCCACCCAATGTTGTATGGTTGTGGGTGTGGTGTTGTCGACAATCCCAACTATTTGACGACCTCTACTGAGATGAGGTTCTTCTGGCTTCTGCTATCAACAATAAAATGCAGCAGGATCCCCTTCACCCACAACTATGAATGAAAAAGGCGCTCCCCCTCTTCAGGATCTGTTGATTCTTCTGGTTGAATTGTTGTGGTCATGACGATAGTAGTGGGGTCTGTGTCAATGATTTGTCCTTTACCAGTATTTTCAGAATCAGATTCTGAATCAGGGTTTGGCTCCTTGTCTTTGATCTCGACCACTAATGATTGTTTTGAGCGACATTCATCGGTGTTGTGCCAGGGGATTTTGTGGAAATCACACCATTTTTCGATGTCCTTCTTTGTCTTCCTGTGACCCTTCTTTTCCAGTGTCTTGGAGTGGTTTTCGAGAGACTGTTTGTTAGGGACATCTTTGTCATACTTTGGTTGTTGCGGATTTGCAAACTCGAACTCCCGTTTGTTCTGGTGCTTAAATTTCTGCTCGATTTTAACAGCATATCAATAAGCAGCACCAAGTGATGAGATGTCCAGAAAATCCATTTTAGTCTAGATGTATCTGTGTAGAGCCCCACGGTATTTCAGAACCAAATGTCGCTCGGAGTATTTGATACCCGGCTTGGTGCGCAAGGTATGGAAGGTATTGGTGAACGCTGGAACTACTTGGCCCCTCTCTTGCCGCAGTGTGGTCCATCTCATGTACTGGTCCTCATAGTTGCCAACAGGGTAATATTGTTCCTTTACCGCATCCACAAAAAATCCCAAGTGGGCTCGGCCCCATATATTCCAGAGTCCTATGTGGAACTTTTCTCCCAGTAAGTTTCCCACCAATGTTTGACATGAGGGAGAGATTTAAGGAGTGCGAAGGTGATCTTTTCTCTGTCAAAAAATTTGTGAACAGTGAAATAACCTTCTAGCAGATTTAACCATTTGTCTAGGGCTTATGCATCTCTCTGTCCTTCAAATATAGGAATATCAAAATTAACTTGTACCTTGAAAGGTGAGGTGCTTCCAAAGTGACCGATTGATCAAGATGCGCATGTTGCTATCTGCAGGCATTGAAGGATGTGGAAAAAATTCTCCATCATTTCGTCCCTCTGTCGCGTGAGAGCTTGCTCAAGCAACAGACCGATAGGATTGTCTGCTCCGTCATTTTTATTTTCTTCCACCATTGAGGGTTTCTTGGGTGTGTGAGAGCGATTGTCTTCAAGAGAGACAAGCTAGAGACCCAACTTTCTGTACTCAGACCTCGTTGGGGACATGCACTGAAAAATGATCAAGAGCAGCCTGCTCTGATACCACTGATCCGGATTATTTTCGGCACGAAATGAG
>CBVK0101021041.1:0-10051 GCA_900067695.1 Picea abies
AACCCACGCAGGGGTGCGGAAATTTCGTTTTACAAAATTTTAGTGCTGGAACATCAGATACCAAGTAGAACCAAGGTTGTCTCCAACATAGATGTATACTTCATGGTACATGAGTTGACCCCTAGCTGAATAGGCGCTCAACAAGGCCAATTGGGCATTGGATGGGCTGTTGAATTTTGATGGTTAGCTCATGCACATGTGGTTTATTTCTAATTTAGCATAAGCTACAACCATAAGAATGATTAGTACAATACACTAGCTGCAGTAAACCAAGATGACAAGAAGAATAACCATGCACAAGAAGACACTAGAATTTATCCCGGGAAAACCCTTCTCAATCAAGGGAAAACCCCAACAATCCTTTGCTTATATTGCCAAGAGAAGATCCACCATCCACCACCAAACCCTAGCACACAAGAGGGTGCTGCTATGATTGAGAAATTTAGTGCCTTAGAAGGATGCGTACTTCATCCGTACAAGTAGGTTTGAAATCATGACATGACAAGTGAGAGTGATCCACAATGGGGATCTATCTCTCATATAAATATAAGACTTAGACACATCAAATGAAAGTGTCTATTGGCACAATAGGGCCGACCTCAACAACTTAAAATATAATTAATCATTGCACAATATTAATTATCTTTTACATGGTGGGGCCAACTTGTGATGCACGAGCATCGTTGGCAAGCACGCGGAGCAGGACCACTCAGCGCATGGGAATCTTTCAAGAATTTCAAAGTTGGCAGTCTCGGCGAATATTTTGAAGCACGTCTGAACTCAGCGATTAGCACACCTAAACTCAGCGATTAGCACACCTAAACTCAGCGTCGAAAAAATCTTTGAAGCACGCTTGAACGATTGCGAGTGAAGTGGGAGTTTCCACTCCTGCTCTGGAATATGACTGATCTAAGATAGTCGTTAGGTTAGGTTTTTAGAGTAGACAAGTAGTCGGGGGGAAACCTAAGAACCCTCTGAGATAAATAGAGGTTTTGTACGCCCAAGTGAAGCTAGCTGCAAGTTAGTAGGAGATTTCTGAGTTTTTAGTTTTTGTTTTGATTATAGTTGTAGCCATTTTCACTTTTGAATATAACAGAGGAAAATTGACCCAATGCATGGTGTGGACATTGCTTGCAATTCCCTGTTATTGTGTTTCCATGAATGAATGAATGAATTTCATTATGAGTAGATGGAACTGTGAATGTTAGGATAAGTTTCAATTGTTTCTCTTCTGTTGAAAGTGGTGCAAGGTGTGCACACAAAACGCAAGGAGTGCGTTGACGGAATCTGTTTCGGTTCCAAAGCTTAGAAGAGATAGCACGAAACTTTCCCCTTTGCAAGGCATGCAAAGAGATTGGTGCAAGGCGTGCACAGTCGTCCACAAGAATTCAAACTTTGCGTAAAGATCTGGTGTAAGGAGTGCACAGATCCAAGATTCGACTAAGTGTCGAAGGGACTTTGTAAGAAGTCGAAGAACCAACAAAAGGAGAATGCCAGAAGGGCGAGAGGAATTTCTCTTTGAGAAATCCTTAGTATCTGAGTTATCGAAATCCCTGAAACACAAGGAATGCACGGGAAGTCGAAGTCTTCGCAAGACCAAACACAGGAGGAATAACACTTTTCATAAGTGTTAACGAGATCCAAGAGTCAGACTCGTCGGAGGAGCAAAGGTTCGAAACCTTTGAACACTTAGAAAATCTTCTAAGTCAGAGAAATCAGAAGCTCAGGAGGGGGAGCGACGTTGGCCGTTGGATCACAGTGCAAGGATCAACAACCGTTTGATTCAAGACAAGGTACGCGGGCTTTAATGCTTCGTACATACAGGAGAGAGACCGAGATTTGAGACTTGAACTTCCAGAAGTCCGGAGTTCCGGATTCCCGAAGTGAAATCTCAGTCGTTGGATCGATCGAGCGAATCTGAATCGTCAGATATCGTGAGCTCGGGAGGAAGCAAGTTTGAAACTTGAAAATCCCGAAGCGTGAAGAGCCGGAGAGCCGAAGCGAAGTTGGACCGTTA
This sequence comes from Picea abies, assembly GCA_900067695.1. Lineage (NCBI taxonomy): Eukaryota > Viridiplantae > Streptophyta > Pinopsida > Pinales > Pinaceae > Picea > Picea abies. Next base: position 2,018 of record CBVK0101021041.1, read on the forward strand.
GATCCAGAGGGATACGTGTCAGCAGATCACGAGTTCCGGGAAATTTGTCGTGGGATTTTCGGTTTGAGAACTGAGATTGCCTTACCCCGAAGACCCGAAGTGAATCTGGAGTGTCGGATCTGTAGGAGACATGGCGAAAATCTGAGAACTCCGGGTAAAGTCCGGAAGCGATCTATAGCCTTCAGATTCAGGGGAGACGTGGCGTGAATCCGTGCACTCCGGGTAAAGACCCAAAGTAAACCTCAGCCGTTGATCCGAGGTGGACACGCGTTAGTGGATTATAGCCTTCGGACAAAGTCATTGGGGAAAGGGTGGAGTTTGAGATTTGAAATCACGGAAGTTCGAAACCCGGAGGAGATCTCGACCGTTGATTGAGAGAAGGGTCTCAGGACCATTGATCTGGGTTGAAAGGTGAAACACCCAAGGCAGAAGCTGGACCGTTGATTGTGAGGACAGGTGTCTACAGATCATCCGCTTCGGAAGAAGGTGAGGTTTGAGGTTTCAAAACCCCAAAGTCCGGAGAACTGCAGAGATCGCAACCGTTGATTGAAGGGGACAAGTGTCAGCAGATCTTCCGCTTTGGAGGATTGCTTTGCAAAGGAAACCAAGGTTTGAGATTCGAAAATTCCGAAGTCCGGAATTCCGAATCGATCACAGCCGTCGATCGGGGAGAGGGAGATCTAGACCATTGATTCTGAGGAATGGATCTTGGTCGTCTGTTTGAAAGCACCGTCAAGATCGTGAGATCGACGGTCATCTCGCATTACGGGGACAGGAGTTGTGCGGACTTTAAAGAGTGGAGGGTGGGCCATAATCCATACCGTGGTTTCTCCAGGGAGACATGTGGAGGCTCGAGGAGAATTGCGCCCAAAGGTTGTTTGACTTCAAACCGCTTGTGACCACACTCGCAATCGCGTGGTCATCGCCCAAGGTCACATCGGAGGAGGGGCCAAGAGAAAAGGCGCTAACGCTCGATACTCTGAGGTTTTCGTAGAGCACGAAAAGAAAGGTCGTGGGTGTCGAGAAGCCTGCGCAGGGAGACCCGTGTTTAACACAAAACAAGACCAGTGGGGTTTCAGAGAGTCAACCGACTCCAGAATCGAAGATCCTGACCGGGAGGTCGTGCAACCCTCAAGAGGGAAGGGGGTCTGCACCAAGTGGTATCAGAGCTGAAGTTTTTCTTGCAGACAGCAGGCAAAGGAGAGGAGACAGAAGAACTCGAAGTTGTACTCTGTGTGTGACAGACAGTCAACACAATGCCACCAAGGAGACGAGTGGAACCACCTTTAGCCAATCGAGCTATAGAAAGGGAGATGCGAGAACTTCGTGCAAGATTAGAGGTGATGGAGGCAACACAGAGGAGAGCACCTGATGCTGGAGACATCAACAATGCAGAGAGTGAAGAAGTAGAAGTCGAAGAAGCTGCAGGAGAGGATGTTGCCGAAGAACGTTTGCTAAGCGTAGTTGCTAGCTTGGGAGGCAGAGCCAAGATAGAGGTCCCAATGTATGAAGCCAATTTAGATGCTGAAGCTCTGTTGGATTGAGTGAGATCCATGGACAAACATTTCAACTATGAAGAGGTCGATGAAGAGAAAAGGGTGAAACAGGTTGTCACCAGGCTAAAGGACATGCAACATTGTGGTGGGATGAACTGCAGGCTGAGAGGAGAAGCAAAGGCAAGCAAAAGATAAAGAACTAGGATAGAATGGTAGCCAAGCTAAAGGTTAAGTTCATGCCCAAAGATTATCAGATCAATTTGTTCAGGAAGATGCAGAACCTGAGACAGAAGGGGATGATAGTTAAGGAGTACACAAAGGAGTTCTACAGGTTGAACATCAGAATTGGACAAAGGGAGAGAGATGAAGAAAAAGTTGCCAGATATATAAATGGCCTGTGATATGAAATCCAGGATGAGCTCAGCATGATGTCAGGAAGGACAGTGGAGGATGCTTATCAGTTTGCACTGAAGGTAGAGGAGAAGTTGGCCAGAAAACAAAGCCAGCGAGAAAGAGGCAAAAGCCCAGCCCTAAACAAAAGCAAGGGAGTTACCCATGACAAGGCGCATAAGTCTAAGGAAGAGGCTGAGAAACCACACAATCAATCAGAAAGAGGAGGAAGTTCCCGAGGAAGACAGGGTGGTGGAAGAAGTTCTTCTAGAGGAAGAGGAAGAAGAGGAGGAGGAGAAGTAAGATGCTATGCTTGTGGAAAGACATGGCACATGTCTTGGGAATGTCTCGAGAAAAAGAAAGAAGGAGGAGGTGAAGCTCACATTTCAGAAGCACAAAGAGGGAATGTTGAAGTAGAAGGAGCAGAGGATAGAAGATCCCTTATGTTGAGGAAGGTTCTCTTAAAACTAGAGTTAGAAGTTGAAAAGCCAGTGCAGAGGAATAGTCTCTTCAGGACAACTTGCGAGACTAAAGACAGAGTATGCAAGGTGATAATTGACAGTGGGAGCACTGATAACTTAGTATCCACAAAGATGGTGGAGAAATTGGAGCTGGAGACAACTGCACATCCGAAGCCATACAAAGTCTCATGGTTGCAGAAAGGACACCGAGTAATGGTTACTAAACAATGCTTGGTTGAATTTAAGATAGGAGGATATAGATATGAAATTCTATGTGATGTAATTCCCGTGGATGTATGCCATATTTTGTTGGGAAGACCATGGCAGTTTGACAGGAATGTCATTCATGATGGGAGGAAGAATACATACACCTTGGAGAAGAATGGTAGAACACACATGTTGTTGCCAATAGAGGAGAAGAAAGTGAAAGAGGAAGCCAACACAAGCCTACTTCTCATGAGCGAGAAGGAACTCCTAAAAGAAGTCAAGAAAGAACAGGAGATGCAGTTTGTTGAGGTGAGGAAACCCAGAGTTATCCTTACAAGTACTTCAATGGATGATTTGCCTGAAGAAGTTCAGGAATTGTTGGATAATTTTGCTGACATAGTGGTGGATGAGCTGCCTAACTCATTGCCACCCATCAGAAGTATTAGCCACCATATTGACTTGATACCAGGAGCAAGTCTGCCGAACAAAGCAGCATACAGATTGACACCTCGAGAGAATGAGGAAATGAAGAACCAAGTCCAGGAATTGTTAGACAAGGGTTTGGTTAGAGAGAGCTTGAGTCCATGCGCAGTACCAACTATGTTGAGTCCAAAGAAGGATGGGGGATGGAGAATGTGTACAGACTCAAGAGCCATTAACAAAATCACCATCAGGTATAGATTCCCTTTACCAAGAATGGACGATTTAATGGACTGTTTAAGTGGAGCAAGTTTATTTTCTAAGATAGATTTGAAAAGTGGATATCACCAGATTAGAATGAGAGAGGTGATGAGTGGAAGACAACCTTTAAGACAAATGAAGGTTTGTATGAGTGGCTTGTTATGCCATTTGGCTTAACAAAGGCCTCGAGTACTTTTATGAGGCTGATGAATGAAATACTGAAAGATTTCATTGGCAACTTTGTGGTTGTATATCTGGATGATCTACTGATCTTTAGCAGGACTAAAGAGGAGCATTTGAGGCACCTGACACTAGTGATGAGGAGACTACAACAGGAGAAGTTGTTGATAAATTTGAAAAAGTCCTCTTTTATGAAGACATAACTCATTTACTTGGGTTTTGTGATCTCTTAAAATGAACTGAAGATGGATCTAGAGAAGGTGAAAGCAATCAAAGAATGGCCATCACCAAAAAGTATGTTTGAGATGAGGAGCTTCCATGGACTAGCAAGTTTCTATAGGAAGTTCATCAGAGACTTCAGTGGAATTTGTCCGCCAATGATGGATACAGTGAAGAAGAAGCACAAGTCTTTTAAATGGACAAAGGAAGCCGAGAGGAGCTTCAATATACTTTACGAGAAAATAACAGAACGACCAATTCTGGTCTTGCCGAATTTTGAAGAGACATTTCAGGTGAGATGTGATGCAAGTGGAGTTGCAATTGGAGCAGTTTTGAGCCAGGATAATAGACCTGTTGCCTATTTAAGTGAGAAGCTGAATGAGACCAAGAGAAAATACTCCATGTATGATAAGGAGTTTTATGCCATAATTCAAGCCTTGAAGAAATGGAGACATTACCTTGTCCCACAAGAATTTGTCTTGTATAGCGATAACCAGGCTTTACAATTCATAACCAGACAGGAAAAATTGAATCAGAGGCATGCAAAGTGGGTTGAGTTTATGCAAAATTTTACTTTTGTCATAAAACATATTGTTGGGAATGCTAACAAAGTTGCTGATGCATTAAGCAGGAGATGCTTGATTCTACAGGAATTTTAGGTGAAGACCTTGGGGTTTGAACACCTTAAGGACATGTATTGTGATGATGCAGATTTTAAGGAAGCATATGAAGCATGTGCAAATCCTGTGCGGAGAGACAGGAGCCAGTGGACATAGTATATGATTCAAGAGGGATTGTTGTTCAAGGGAAATCAATTGTGCATACCAAAATGCTCAATGAGGGATAATCTTTTGAAGGAAAAGCATAGTGGAGGATTGGCTGGACATTTCGGCCATCATAAAACATTTGCACAGTTGAGTAGTTCATACTATTGGCCAGGTATGAGAACAAAAGTGATCAAGTTTGTGAACAAATGTAGAATCTGCCAACATGCAAAAGGAAAAAGACAAAACACTGGATTGTATCAACCATTGCCAATACTAGAGAGACCTTGGGATGCAATAAGCATGGATTTTGTGTTGGAACTGCCAAGAATGCAAAAAGGATTTGATTCCATATTTGTGGTGGTGGATAGATTTTCAAAGATGGCACACTTTATCCCATGCCAGAAGACCAGTGATGCAACACATGTTGCAAATCTGTTTTTCAAGGAAGTTGTGAGACTTCACGGCCTACCCAGAAGCATTGTCTCGGACAGAGACACAAAATTTGTTGGTCACTTTTAGAGAACACTATGGAAGAAGTTGGGGACAGATTTGTCCTTCAACTCAGCTTATCACCCTCAGACAGATGGGCAGACTGAGGTGGTAATCAGAAGTTTGGGAAATTTATTGAGGAGTCTGGTCACTGAGCACCATAATCAGTGGGATCAGATTCTGTCACAAGCAGAATTTGGATACAGTGACTCACCAAACAGGAGCACGGGAAAGAGCCCATTCCAAATATTGTAATGTAACCCAGGGGAGTATCTGAGTTGAGAGACTTGGAACAGAGTGAGATCTGGAGCGCTGGAGCAGAAGATTTTGCTGCAGAAATGCAGAAGCTCCATAGCCAGATCAGAGGACAGTTGTAGAGTTCTAACCAGGAGTACAAGCGCAGAGCTGATCAACACCACAGAGAACTTCAATTTGAAGTAGGAGATCAGGTTCTGGCACATCTCATGAAAGAAAGGTTCCCTAGGGGAACATATAACAAGTTAAAAATGAAGAAGATAGGACCATGAAAGATCTTGAGGAAGTTTGATGCAAACGCCTATGAGATTGAGCTGCCAGATGATGTGGACATATCGCCCATATTCAATGTTTCAGACTTGTATCCTTATGGGAAAGATGACACAGAGGGATCAAAAGATCAAGAGAAGGTCCAGTGGGAGAAACAAATGACTATAGCAGAAAAACCACAGATGGAGAAGATTGTTGATCAGAGGATTGTCAAGAAGACCAGAAGGAAGACCTATTTTGAATATCTGGTCAAGTGGAAGGGACACCCAATAGAAGATGCCAGTTGGGAAAATGAAGCTGATATCCAGAAGCATGGAAAGTCGGTGTAGGAGCTCATGGACAGGAGTCCATGAATTTTTGTCAAGGGGAGTATGATGCAGGAGCATTGTTGGCAAGCACGCAGAGCAGGACCACTCAACACATGGGAATCTTTCCAGAATCTCAATGCTAGCAGTCTCGACGAATATTTTGAAGCACGTCTGAACTCAGCGATTAGCACGCCTGAACTCAACGCTGGAAAAATCTTTGAAGCACGCTTGAACTATTGCGAGAGAAGTGGGAGTTTCCACTCCTGCTCTGGAATATGACTGATCTAAGATAGTCGTTAGGTTAGGTTTTTAAAGTAGACAAGTAGTCGAGGGGAACCCTAAGAACCCTCTGAGATAAATAGAAGTTTTGTACGCCCAAATGAAGCTAGCTGCAAGTTAGTAGGAGATTTTTGAGTTTTTAGTTTTTGTTTTGATTATAGTTGTAGCCATTTTCACTTTTGAATATAACAGAGGAAAATTGACTCAATGCATGGTGTGGACATTGTCTGCAATTCTCTGTTATTGTGTTTTCATGAATGAATGAATGAATTTCGTTATGAGTAAATGGAACTGTGAATGTTAGGATAAGTTTCAATTGTTTTTCTTCTGTTGAAAGTGGTGCAAGGTGTGCACAGAACGAAAGGACTGCGTTGATGGAATCTGTTTCGGTTCCGAAGCTTAGAAGAGATAGCAAGAAACTTTCCCCTTTCCAAGGAGTGCAAAGAGACTGGTGCAAGGTGTGCACAGTCGTCCGCAAGAATTCAAACCTTGCGTAAAGATCTAATGCAAGGAGTGCACAGATCCGAGATTCGACTAAGTGTTGAAGGGACTTTGTAAGAAGTCGAAGAACCAACAAAAGGAGAATGCCAGGAGGGCGAGAGCAATTTCTCTTCGAGAAATCCTTCGGATCTGCGTTATCGAAATCCCTGAAACGCAAGGAGTGCGCGGGAAGTCGAAGTCTTCACAAGACCAAGTTCAAGAGGAATAACACTTTTCATAAGTGTTAACAAGATCCAAGAGTCGGACTCGTCAGAGGAGCAAAGGTTCGAAACCTTTGAACACTTAGAAAATCTTCTACGTCAGAGAAATCAGAAGCTCAGGAGGGGGAGCGATGTTGGTCGTTGGATCACAGCACAAGGATCAACAACTGTCTGATTTAAGACAAGGTACGCGAGCTTTAATGCTTCGTACATACAGGAGAGAGAACCCACCGAGATTTGAGACTTGAACTTCCCGAAGTTCCGAGTTCTGGATTCTCGAAGTGAAATCTCAGTCGTTGGATCGATCGAGCGAATCTAAACCGTCAAATATCGTGAGCTCGGGAGGAAGCAAGTTTGAAACTTGAAATTCCCGAAGCACGAAGAGCCGGAGAGCCAAAGCGAAGCTGGACCGTTAGATCTAGAGGGATACGTGTCAGTAGATCGTGAGCTCCGGGAAATTTGTCGTGGGATTTTTGGTTTGAGAACTGAGATTGTCGAACCCCGAAGGCCCGAAGACCCGAAGTGAATCTGGAGGAGACGTGGCGAAGATCTAAGAACTCCGGGTAAAGTCCCGAAGCAATCTATAGTCGTCAGATTCAGGGGAGACGTGGTGTGAATCCGTGCACTCCGGGTAAAGACCCGAAGTAAACCTCAGTGGTTGATCTGAGGTGGATATGTGCCAATGGATTATAGCCTTCAGACAAAGTCATTGGGGAAAGGGTGGAGTTTGAGATTTGAAATCTTCGAAGTCTGAAACCCGGAGGAGACCTTGACCATAGATCGCGAGAAGGGTCTCAGGACCATTGATCCGGGTTCAAAGGTCAAACACCCAAGGCAAAAGCTGGACCGTTGATTGTGAGGACAGGTGTCTACAGATCACCTGCTCCGGAAGATTGGAGTACGGAGGAAGGCAAGGTTTGAGGTTTCAAAACCCTGAAGTCTGGAGAACTGCAGAGATCGCAACCGTTGATTGAAGGGGACAAGTGTCAGCATATCTTCTGCTCCAGAGGATTGCTCTGCAAAGGAAACCAAGGTTTGAGATTCGAAAATAACGAAGTCCGAAATTCCGAATCGACCACAGTCGTTGATAGGGGAGAGGGAGATCCAGACCGTTGATTCCGAGGAATAGATCTCGGTCGTCTGTTTGAAAGCACCGTTAAGATCGTGAGATCGACGGTCATCTCGCATTGCGAGGATAGGAGTTGTGCGGACTTTAAAAAGTCAAGGGCGGGCCACAATCCATACTGTGGTTTTACTAGGGAGACACGTGGAGGCTCGAGGAGAATTGCGGGCCCAAAGGTTGTTTGACTTCAAGCGTGAGATCGGAAGAG
>CBVK0101021042.1:0-10051 GCA_900067695.1 Picea abies
ATTTATATATTTATATATATAATATTTGAGGGCAATATCGAATAAAGTCGTATATATAATATTTGAGAGCAATATTTATATATAAATATATTCTTGGTATTTATATATAAATATTATATATATATCCTTGGAAAAAAAGAAAGATCTATGGATTATCTTTACACTCTCATGAAAAATTTCTTATAAATAAAGGTTTGGGAATTATGAACTCAATCAATAAATATTGGAAGAGGCTTGTTTTAATTTCCTCCCACAGCTATTATGAAATTCTTGGACTAGTCTGCATTCATGAATCTTCTTCATTAAAGTCCTCTTTCCTCTATTTACTTTGGATCTGGGTTTCTATCTCCACTCGCTCTATGTTTCGATTGGAAATTTGGAATGCTCACAGGGGTCCTAAAGAATGGAGGTTTTTCAATCAAGGATTGAATTATGGATTCTCCACTAGTTCTCTTGAAATTTATGAGCATAAATTGGATAACACTCCCAAAACAATCGACCCAATCAAAGACTCTAGAACAGTGGAAAATTCGCCAGTCATTATTAAAAGTTCCAAGCCAATTCTTAAAGGCATTGACACAAAAAATACCCTCCAAAAATAGAGGATGCCAAATGTAGCAAAGATAATTTATTCAATATCAATGTAGGTAGAGTGAGCCTTCCAAATCTGTTGGCAATCAAAGAAGTAGAGACAACACGGGTAAATCAAACATACATCCATTGTGAAAAGATATTAAAAGAATCTTTCACTGGCTCAAAGACACCCTTGAAGGAGAGAGGAAGTAAATCAGGAAGATCACAACTGATATAAGCAACACGAACCATATAAACAAGAATATGCTCCATCATCTTGTTACAACGAAACAAGACAACCAACAAATAATGCAAATTGATGTATTGATTGTTCAAAAGGAGGACTTTTTAGAACAAAAAAGTACTAGTCTGAGAGAAAAAGAAGAAGATCAACAAAGACTCGGGACGAAGAAAAGGACAACACCAACTGGAAATTATAGAATCATTCAAGAAAATGGAGAAATGGAAATGACATTGACAGAAGACAATATTCCACATCGAGTAGAAATACAGGAGGGGCATGAGCATGAATACAACAAGCAAATGTATTTCAAATGTATTAAGTTATTGGACCAATTTGTAAATATTTTTTGTAATAAGGCAACAAGAATGAATGGGCATTCTATAAGGAATGATGAATAGAGAATCCCAACCCTGGATTCATATAAAAGTGAACCAAATTTTGTAAATTTTGTAAAACCTCAATTGTTGTTTCACCTTGGCGTAACACCTTTAATTTAAATCCTATTTAGTTCCTTTTAAGAATGATAATAATAATAAAATATCAATATATATATATATATATATATATATATATATATATATATATATATATATATATATAACATATGTTTAAATGAATGGAAGGGGAAAAATATCCTTGGCATATAAGAAATTTATCATGAGAGTGTAAAGATAATCCATAGATCTTTCTTTTTTCCCATTAATATAGGCATTTGCAGGAATGGTTTCACAATGCTTATAGAATTTATGATACCTGGTGACTAAGGGGGTTTGAATAGTTTGGTAGTGGCATCCCACGATCTGAGAGAGCCCATACTCACTTTTAATACCTTGCCTTGTTGCCAGAAAGTAAACCATGTCCATGTGTTATCTTAAAAGCATCCAATTGTATGCTCCTGAGGCATTATCATAGCAATTTCTTTGGTTGTTCCAGTGGATAGAGGACTGCTTTTTGAGTGAAGGACATTGACGACCATCCTGGCTGAATATTAGATTCATAAGACACTTAAGGGATTGGTGCAAATCCAACATTTCCATTAACCACTATAGTTCATTGTGCTAATTTGGATCCACTCTTCGCTAACTTATCAGCTTCTGCATTTAATTCACATTTGATGTGATATAAGGAATGCTTTTTGAGTTTTTTAAGACTTTCAAGAGAGCAGAACATGACTTCGGCAAGGAAATTCCCTCAAGTTGTTGTTCCTTGTACCAGAGCTTGAATGATCAACATGGAATTTCTGCACACTATTAAGTTTTGGTGACCCTCTGAAAAAGCTAATTGGACAACTACTAGGAGAGCCAGAGTCTCTGATTCATTATTAGAAGTAGAACCCAGACCCCAAGAGTAGCTAAGTACTAATTTTCCTCCAAATTTACAAATAACTCCCTGCTCCAGCCTCCCCTGGATTGCTTCTTGAAGCTCTGTAAAAAAAATATTATATGTCTACCTATTGAGATATTGAATTCTCAAATTCATTGTCCTCCAATCTTATTAACCAATTTGTGTTCCTTTTGGCAGGATTTTTAAGCATAATTGGACTATTCCCTTGTTTAAACAGGTTCAACCATTCTTCTTATGTATTGTCCAACTTGTGTTGTTTCCAATGTGTGCAGATTTTCATATATTATGATAGAAGGGCGCATGCTTTCCTAGCAACCTGTCTTGGGCTTTGAGTTTCATCATTGAATATCTGCTTGTTGCGGGCTATCGAAATTCTCCAACAAATGTATTTTGGGAGGGCTTCCTAAAATCTTTTAAAAAATGATTTATTCTTGAAATTCCCTTTGTATTTTCTGCCCCAACAACTAAATAAATTTGTTGTTGATCGGGGCCATCTAATCCTTTGGTTTAAATACCCCAAGGCTTGGGTCCATGTCTCCTTAGAAAAGTGACATTCTATGAAGAGGTGCAAAATTGTCTCTTCTGCATTTTGACATGTGACACATCAGAAGGGTCCATTGATTCCTCTCTTTTGGAGATTCTTCGTTGTGAGTATTTTTCGATGATCCAATAGCCAACATAAATAATTTATCTTAGGAATACCATCATTGTGCCAGATCTCGTTCCAAATACTTGCTCGAGGATGAGTGTGAGATGCTTTTGCAAGGAGAGAATGCCCCATGCTCACAGAGTAAAGATAATTTTTCCAACCTCAAATTTCTCTTAACTAGCGAGGGTGAGGGGAACAACCATGAAGAGAGGAAGTAAATTATGTGGAAATAGTGGAGAGATGGAGAGTTGGGTGAGGGTCTTTCCAACAACTCCAGGTTTCATCATTTGACCATTGTGATAGATCATAAAGAGTGCTTATTCCCTGTGATTCTAGCCATGCTCAAATGAGAAGGAGAGATTTATGATTGGCATGGCAATCATTCTCTAAGATTTTGTCATCCAATAAGTTAATTTGTCTTCCATTTCCCAGAATCCAATTCCAATGGTCACTTATTACTGATTTGGCTACCAATAATAGCTTGAAAATGGGCAAACCATAATTTGTTTTTCTTGGGTAATCTAGGCATTTGTTTCAAGGGCCTTTATAGTGTTTTTTCCATAGGGTATGCTTCCACCGTGATCTTTTTCCCGTGACCAATATCCATAGTATTTTTTCCCCCATGGCTATATTCATTAATTCATCTTCCCTTATGCCTAATCTGCCATGAACTTTGTTGCTTGTTACTTTATTCAAATTCACTAAATGATTTTTTATTTGATTTGATTTACCGCCCTATCATAGAAAGGTCCTTATTTTCTTGGTGATTTGGCTAGTTATGCCATTGGGAGCCATTGATATAGAGCATTGGTAGAGAGGAAGGGCTGACAATACCAATTTTATAAGGATTGTCTTCCCAATGGGATTTAACCATTGGGATCCCCATTGAGTGAGCCTCTTGCTAAATTTATCCAAGATTTACTGTCATATCTAAGTGTAGGATGAATTGAGTGTGATGGGTATGCCCAAATATTTGAAGTAGTTCTATCTTTCTACATACTGAAAATGAAAGATTTGAGCAATAGTACACATGATTCTTATAGAGGTATGTCATCCGTAAACTTGACAAAATCTCCCCCAAGAAGTAAGGTGTCATCGACAAATTGGGAGTGGTTTATATTCTTGACTCCTCTTGAGATCTGTAGCCCTGGTAGATTTCCTATCTCTCTTTCATGCTCAAGTTTCTTGCTTAATGATTCAACCACTATTATCAATAGGAGAGGGGAGAGTGGGCATCCTCGACATAGGCCTTTGTTGATTTGAAAGAGACCAGATGGCCTGCCATTCACTAAAGGAGCCATCCGAGGATTTCCAATGCAAGCAACAATCATTGGATGAAGGAGGACATGAAACCAAATTTCTCCATTACATGAAAAAGAAAGCTATGCCGCACACAATCAGAAGCATTAGCCATGTCTAGTTTTATTACCATGCCTTTGTTTTTGGATTGGACATTGGAATGTATGGCCTCCTGAACAAGATTAATGTTATCAATAATTTGTCTCCCTTGCATAAATCCACCTTGATTGGAAGAGATTATCTTAGTAAGGACTTTTTTAAACCGGTTTGCTATGATTTTGGTCAATATTTTATATGAGGAATTGCATAAGGAGATGGGCCTAAAGCAAGAAAAAGTGGATGGGCTAGACTATTTGGGTTTAAGGGTGAGGAAGGAGGAATTGGTGTTGCCTCCTAGCATCAAAGTTTTGTGAGAGTAGTAGAGAATTTTTTTGAGATTGATTTTGATCAAGTCCCAAAATAATCGAAAGAAGGAAATAGAAAAGTTGCCCGACCCGGGAGCTTTGTCAAGATCGAGACTCCAAATAGCAGAATGAATTTCAGCTTCAGAAATAGGTTTGTTAAGTTCAATATTATCCTCAAAGGATATGTTGGTTGGTATGTTCTCAAGCATATCAATTATGTTGGAAGGATTGGCATCCTATGTTTAGGTATATAAGTCTTCAAAATGAGATTTAGCAGTAGATTTTATTTCTTCAAAATCAGTTACTATAGTTCCATCTTCCAAAGTGATTTCAGAAACATTATTTCGAACTTGTCGGTTTTGGCTTGGTTGTGGAAATATTTGGTATTCTTGTCTCCGGCTTGAAGCCATACGTTGTGGGATTTAAGTCGCCAAAACTCTTCTTCCCTTCTCAGTACATTTTGATAACTGCATTGCAGTTTGAATTCCTCTTTCTGGTTTTGGTTGTTAATCTCACAATTTTCAAGTCTCTTTTGCAACTCTTCAAGTTGTCTTTTCAGCAACATTTTTTCTAAAGTTGGGGAAGTAAAGGAGTGCTTCACCCATTGCCTTAAAGCTTGTTTTACCGAAAAAAGTTTTTGTTCCCAAATATAAACAAGCGTTCCTGGAACCCAAGACTTCCAGGTAGATTTGACTAAATCAACTACCTCTTGGTGATGAAGCCATAAAGGATTAAAATGAAAGGGAAGGGGACCAAAATATGGAAGAGGCAGGAGCTGGAGAGCAATGGGGTTTATGATCAGATATGAGGGAAGGGAGAATGAAATTCTTGATGGAGTCATTTCTATGGATGAAGCTATTATGAACAAGGAAGCGGTCTCGCCAAGAAACAATGTGCCCCCACCCTTCCCTCATATTATTCCAAGTAAAGAGTCTGCATTGGGGGGCGGGGGGATATCCAAAAGGTCCCAGTCAACCACAATTTCCTCTAAGCTGGTTTAGAAGGGATCTCTCCCATAAATCCCTCCTCTTTTTTCATAACTGTTTCTTATGATATTAAGATCACCAACAACTATACATTGCTCATCTATTCTTGTATTCTTTAGAATGGCCAACGATCTCCAACATTCTAGCTTCTCATTGGGGTTTATTGGCACATATACATTTATAATAGTACACATTGTGTTACATTGCTTATGAAAAAACTCTGTCAAAATCCAATGATGGGTTTTAATATGGTGTTCTAATCTTACCTCTTGGTCGCTCCATAGAGTGCACAATCCTCCTGAGGCACCTCGAGCATCTACTGCTATGATGTTGTTGGATTTCCAATATCATTTTCCTGCCTTAATATCTTCTTCTTCACTCATTTTGGTCTCCTGAATGAAGAGGAATGTGGGTTTTTCTAATTTCACTAGATCTTTGACATCCAGGGACTTTGGCGTGCTTCCTAACCCCCTTGTAGTTATAGGAGACCACAATCATTATTTCAGAGGGTTTGAATGGGTACCTCCTCTCCTTGAAGCATTTTCACTATGTGTCTCAGGATTTCTGGAGCCCCCTCCCATCATATTTGGAGCAGTTTTTTGGGAGCCCAAGAGAATGTATTTTTGGGCCTGTTCCTCATGCACGGCCTTTAAGATTCATCTTCCTGACTTTCTTGGCATAATTTCTTCATATGAAAATTGTCTTTCCTTTCATCTCCCAGACTTTCAGACTCAGATTGATCTGCTAAAAAAGTTTCTGTGTCCTTGAATGAATTTGGGTCCTCTGGGCTCAAATCGAGAGGGTTGAATAAAGATGTCATAGTTATCTCAAAGCTGGTCACCGTATTCCCTTTTTGATGTAGATTTTCAACATTCAAATTCTTTCTTGGATTGGACAAGATTTGGATTGAAGGTTGCTCGTCCAATGATGTATTTTCTCTGATTGGAATCTGGATTTCTTGTTTCAAAGTTTATTCGACTTGAGATAGAGAGGAATATATGTTGGTTGAAGGGTTTGTTTCTTTTTTTCTTGAGGTTCCAACATTTTTGGGGGGGTGATTTCATTGTAGCTTTCAAGGGTCCTATGACACCAGTTGACAGATCTGCTGACGAGGACTGATTTCAGTTTCTAGTGGAGCCCATTTTCCTTGAAATTGCTTTCCATTGCTCTTTGTGTCCATTACTTGGAGGAGTTGCTTCCACCTTCTTGCAGTTTCTTGCCAAGTGTCCATATTTGTGACACAGTTTACATTTGAAAGGAAACTGCTTGTAATCCAACTGCTACACATGTTGCCAGTTATCCAGGGTTATTATCACAACCTCGTGTATGCCTTTCTCTAGATCGACCATGATGCAGATTCTAGCATAGAAGAAGATGTTTTTCTTTGGCTCTACCTTGTCAATATAGTGACCAATGGAGTTTTCTATGCATCTTAGAGCATCATCGTTCTAGCAGTGAAGAGGGAGATGTGGTAATATTACCCAGATCAGGACTGTAGAGGGAATATCATTTTCTGGATTAAAGTTAGGAGTCCATTTGTTTAGATACATGCATCTCACCCCCATAAAGTATGGGCCACTTTGCAATATTAGGTCTCTGTCCTCCTTATGTTCGAAGAGGAAGGCGAAGAATCCTTGATTGCAGAAGAAGTGATTCATTGATCCTTTAATGAGAGGCTTCCAGTTTTTTTCTAGCCAGAAAGCCACCATCTTTGGAGAAGGCTAGATTCATTGATCTTTTAATGAGAGGCTTCTAGTTTTTTTCTAGCCAGAAAGCCACCGTCTTTGGAGAAGGCTGGATGCTTGTGAATTGGTCAATCAATCTCCACTCATTAACCAGAACCAGATCTTTTTTCTATGACACTGAGGGAGGGAGCACAACTTTTGGCATCTCATCCAGTCTTTTAATGAATTTTGAAGGTTGAGGTTTAGAAGATTTGACAGAGGCTAAAACCATCGAGTAGAAAGCCAAAGCTTCTTCATTAGGAGGGGGTGCAGACCCCCTCCCATCCCCATATGCCATGCAAGATCAACACTAGGGTTACGCTAGAGCATCAGAGCTAGGGTTTCACAACGATTCCACTATATTTTATTATTATTATAATAACATATAAAGGTTTTCATTCTTAAAAACAATGTATTTATAAAAAAAATAAAAAAAAATAATAAATAAATAAATAAATAATAACTTTTTTAGAAATGTAATAAGATATATGTCTAACTTCGTACTATTTATAAAGTGTTTGTATACACATTTTCAGAGTACTATTGTAAAATATAGGAATGCATATTATTGCATTCTAAAATATTAGAATGAAATAAAATAAAATATATGTATATGTTGAGAGTATTTCTCGATAAACACTGTGTACCTGGTTTTGAAACGTCCAACGTTTCAAGTGGACACTCCACCCATCATCAAGGACAACAAAAAGCTCAAATGTAGTGAAAAGAGTGTCAATGTATGTATTTAAATAGGAGGAAATGAAAATGACCGTTGAGTAAGAAATAGGTAAGGGATTAATGAAAATAATGAATAAGACCGTTGAGATTACAAGGGTGAAAATAATTAAAAAGATACAAATTAGTCGTCGAGGAGAAAATAGAGATGGGTCAATAATTATAATATTTACTAATGATGTGGATGGCGTGGATGATCATATTGTATTATAATGCATTATAATAATATAATATAATATAATAATGTGAAAGCTATGATTTAATAATTATAAAGATGAAAGGGGGGGCAACGTTGATGGCATATATCGCCAATATATTTATGGAACATTTTCAGTCCTCAACCTTGAACAAATTTCCTCTCAAACCCAAAAGTTGGTTCGAATTTGCATATGATACTTTTGTTATCTAGCCTCATGGCTCGACCAACCTAATTTCCTTTTTCAACTACTTTAAGAGCCTCTCCCCTCACATCCAATTCACCATGGAAACCCAAAAGGACAACTCCATCCCATTTTCTGATGTCCTTATTTCTCGTCTTTCTGACGGCTCCCTTACCCACCAAATTTACACGAAGAAGACCCATACTAATAGATACCTCAATGTTAGTTCCCACCACCATCCAACTCAAAAATCCGTTGTCCTAAAAACTTTGATTACTCATACCCTTCACATTTCTTTCCCCCAATTCCTTATAGAAGAAAAAGCTCCCTAACCAAGACCCTCTTGTTCAATGGCTACTCTCTCCGCCAAATAAACCAAGCTTTTCACTCTGTGAACAAACCTAAACCAAATTCAACCACGTCCTCCTCCCCTCCTCGTTCTCTCATCTCCCTGCCCTATATCCAATGGGACAACGAATCTTATCTCCAAACTCTTGACTAAGAAGAATATCAAAAATGTGTTCAAACCTTATAGAACCCTTAAACAACTCTTTCGATCTATTAAAGATAACTCTGACCCGATGCTCAGTCCAGGGGTCTACCAAATCCCCTGCTCTTGTGGAAAATCCTACATAGGTCAAACAGGTAGATCCTTCCAAGCTTGTCTTAAAGAACATATACCTGATACTACCTACAACAGAATCTCCAAGTCAGTTGTCTTTGAACACTCCTTCAATTCCAAACATCTCATTTGCTTTGACCAAACCAAAATCCTAGCCTTGACCCCTCATTACTCCTCTCGACTCATCCAGGAAGCTCTTGAAATAGAAAAAACATCCCAATAATTTCAATCGTGAAGATGGCTACAAACTTAGCCAATCTTGGAAACCCACCATTCACCACCTTAATCATTAGACATCATTTGTTAAGGTTCTTACACTACCTTCTCTCCTTCCCGCAATGCCTTGGCTCCTCGCTACCCTTTTGACTTTTTGTCATGATAGTCTTCTCTTTCCTCTTCTAAACGTTCGACGAAATGAATTTTTTTCAACAATATTTTCTTAGGACATTTGCCCAAAATCCAGCGAGAAATTGTTAGATACGCAGATTTGAGATATTATTTCTATATAATCTGAATGCCCCAAGTGTTTTTCAGCATGTTAAATCCATTTCTACATTCAAAAATGGATTTTAAACAACAAAAATGAATGATTTCGTGCAAATTTATATCACCGGATTCCTGCAAAAAAAACATTTCATAAAATAGTTAGACAACGCCTAAATTTATCCCTTTATATCCGTCGTTTTTCCTTATTATATTGTATTATAATATTATCCTTCCTTATCTTTTTTTAATAATCTACTCCACCATCTTTACATTTATTATCAAATCATATTTTCCTTATCTTTATACTATATCATTTTAACATTATAAGAATGTATTCTAATTTAACCCCTTTGTATCCTTTTTTTTCTCTTTTCTTTATAATATATGAGATATATTATATCATTACCCGTCTTTTTCAATTTGGTAATCTGCTCCACCATCTTTATTTCATATCATTCTCATTGTCAGAGTGGGCCTAATGGTTAAGAACATGTGTTTCCTCTTAAGAGGTCCCAGGTTCAAATCCAGAGGGGGGTAGGGTATGTATACCTTCGTAGACTTTACCAGTCAAATCGTTGGGTGGAGGGGGGTCCCTTGTCCCACAA